>JAJPUD010004885.1:12057-43663 GCA_023553655.1 Myrmecobius fasciatus
AGGGAAAGGGACCCACATGTGCAAAAATGTTTGTGGCAGCCCTTTTTTGTAGTGGCAAGAAACTGGAAATTGAAAAGATGCCCATCAATTGGAGAATGGCTGAATAAATTATGGCATATGAATGTTATGGAATATTATTGTTCTGTAAGAAATGACCAACAGGAGGATTTCAGAGAGGATTGGAGAGACTTGCATGAACTGATGCTGAGTGAAATCAGCAGAACCAGGAGAACATTATACACAGCAACAAGACTATACGACGATCAATTTTGATGGACATGGTTCTCTTCAACAATGATGTGATTCAAACCAGTTGTGCTGCGATGAAGATAGTCATATACATCCAGAGAGAGGCCTGTGGGAACTGAGAGTGAACCACAACACAGCATTTTAACGCTTTCTGTGAATATTTCCATGCATTCTGTTTTCCTTCTTAGGTTGTTTTTTTTTTTTTCTTCTCTTTCTAGATCTGATGTTTCTTGTGCAGTAAGATAACTGTATAGATATGTATACATGTATTGTATTTGTCATATAATTTATCCTATCTAGCATGTATTAGATTACCTGTCATCTAGGGGTGGGGGGCGGGGGGAGGGAAAGGAAAAGCTTGGGAAAAAAAGTTTTTTTTGCAAAGGTCAATGTTGAAAGGTCACTCATATGTTTTGCAAATAAAAAGCTTTATTAAATATATATATATATATACAGAATAAATGCAAGTAAATTTTGTGGAGAGAAGTCATTGGCAGGTGAAAGGATCAAGAAATCTTGTAAATGGCCTTTGAGCTGAGTCTTAAAGGAAAATGGGGATTCAAGGGTGAAAGTAAGGAAGAAATACATTCCAAGCATAGGCAATAGCCAATGCAAAAGTATGAGATGGGAGAAGGAATGTCATATGTGAGGAACAATGAGAAGAACAGTTTCGACTATCAAAGAGATGGAGGAAAGTAATATACAATGAGACTGGAAATATAGGTTGGCCATATTATAAAGGCTTTTAAATGCTGAATAAAAGAGTTAGTATTTGTTTCTAAAGATAATAAAGAATCGGTGGATGGAATTATATTTAATAAGGGAGTGCTATAGTCAGACCTGTAATAGGGAAATCACATCTAGGAATCATTTACATAGAAATCATGGTTCAACCTATGTGAATTGATGAGATCACTGAGAGTGTAGAAAGAGAAGAAAAGAAGTTTACCAATTCTTAGACAATATTCTAGTTAGGGTGTATGATATGGATGATAATGGAGCAAAGGAGCCTGAAAGGGAGCAGTCACAAAGTTAAGTGGAGAATAAAGAAAGAACAATGTTAAGAAAACTCAGAGAGGCAAGAGTATCCAGGAGAAAGGGCTTAGAAGTCTCAAATGCTGCAGAAATGCTGAGAAGGAGGAGATCCGGGGGAAAAAAGACTATCAGGTTGGGTTATTAATTAAGGGTAGCTTTGGAGAGGGCAGTTACAGTTGATTTTTACTGGAAGCTATATTGACAGGGATTAAGCATTTACAAGGAATTTACATTCTAGACATATCTAGAAAGGAATACAAAGTTATACAAATATCCACTTAGGAAACAACTGATCCAGTAAGTAGGGAATATAATTTCCAGAGCTCAAAGATGAGGGGCGCTAGAGTTGTTATAGTCAATACTTCCTAGAAGAGGTGGAATTAAGGTAGACCTTGAAGGATGGCTGTAGGCTATAACTAGAGGAAGTGGGTGAAAGTAATGGAGAGGTAGATTTTGATCAGTACTAAGGAAGGACTGTTTCACAAAGCTGTCCCCAAGTAGAATTGCTTGTGCTGTGTGCTTGGGAGCTGCCTGACACTCAAGCAGAAGCCTGTCATTCAAACAAAAGCTGGATAAATCAAGTCCATTTATGCATCAGGTTAGAGTTACATTAGACCATCTCCAAATCCGAAGGTATAGATTCTTCTCTTTACTCTGTATGACCTTCAATAAGTCGCCCTCTCTGAGTTTGTTTCCTCAGCTATAACATGAAAGGATTGGGTTAGATGATCTTAAAGATTTCTTCCAGCTGTAAAATACTATGAACTTCTGGAGTTTCATTAACTCAGAGATTTTATGATTCTGTGGGTAATATTTGTAGATGTAAAGTAGAGAAAACCTGATATGGATGAGGTCCGAGGTAGCTAAGGCTACCCAACTCCTTTTTAGGGTGTTTCCTACTAAGCATCACAATGGCTAACTCTTTTTAGCATGCTAAACTCCTTTTGGAATTTAATCTATCCTCTGCTAAACTCTTTTTCTAAGAATTTAGTCCACCTTATGGAGTCTATTAGGAATTTCCCCTGGTTAATTCTGAGTTCCACTAGGGAACTTAGCTCATCTTTTCCTTATTAATTACTAAAACCCCTTTTGTTTGCCTTAGCCCACTGTTGTTAGCATGATAAACTCTCTGCTTCTTTTTTTTTTTAATTTTTTTTATCATTAATACTTTTTATTAGCAAAACATATGTATGGGTAATTACTAAACATTAACCCTTACAAAGCTTTCTGTTACAAATTTTTCCCCCCTACTCCTCACCCCTCCCCTAGATAGCAGGATATCCATTACGTGATAATTATGTTAGAATACTTAAGGCGAATATATGTATAGTTATTGCCACACATCATTTTTTTGTTCAGGAGAAATCGTATCTATAAGAGAGAATAATCCGATAAAGGAAATACAATGCAAGCAAACATCAATAGAGAACATGAAAATGTTATGTTGTGGTAACTCTCTGCTTCTTGATTTGGAGAAGATCTCTTACAAATTCTTTTAAGATACATTGTGACATTGGCCCCAAACTCCACTATATTTTGGGGGTTCAACACTCCTGAACCCCAACAACATGCTGGAAAGGGTACTTGATGCGGATTAAGAACATCTGGACTTCACACTTTAAAATTATCAGGCCAAGGGCAAAATAATTTCTTTTAAGCTAAGTTATTATTTCATCTATAAAATGGGAATGATAATACCCATCTCCTTGGATTGTTATGAGAAGTGCTTTAAAAGTCTTAAAATGCTTAAAGAAATTTGAACTGATATGACTAGAGGAGCATGAATCAGTATCATCTTCAGTTTTACATCAGTTAGAACTGGTCTCATATTGGGCTGGCTATCTACTACCTGTGTGACTCTGCACAAATCTCCTCTGTAATCTGGGCCACAATTTCCTATTTTGGAAAATGAGACTGTTGGTTTAGATGATCTTTGAGGTTTCTTCCAGCTCTAAATCCTATGATCCTGACTGATCTCTGGAAGTTTGGAGGGGAGGGTGGTACTGGCAAAAAAGAAGCTTGGCTAGGAACTCCCCAGCAACAAGTAGAAGATCAATTTGCAGCCCCAAGATGACAGGCAACATTCTGTCCCCAGCATTGCTGGCTGGTGACACATTGGCCTTGAGCCTGAGCCAAAAGTCACTTCCAGATCCGAGGGAGAAAAGAAGCAACAGGTGTGAGATCAAGTCTCATGCAGACTGTTTCTGGAACTGCTGAATGGGTGAGGGTCTGGCCCTAACTTGTGAAGTACCCAGGGCCTGTGTTCCAGCAGTGGAAAGACACAAAGATTGGGAATCAGAATCTCAGTTCCTGGGTCTGCTACTTGTTGCCTGTGTGATCTTAGACAAGTAATTTAACCTCTCTAAACTTCAATTTTCCCTTGTGTAAATAAACTTGAGTTGTCTGGGCCATAGGCACACACATAAGCATACACACACATGCATACAACTCTATTGATTTTCTTATTTTAGAAATGAAAATAAGATTTCAATAAATAAAGAAAAATAAAATGAAAAATAAAAATAAAAAATGAAAATCCTATTGCAATCAAATGCTCTTGTGTCTGCTACCAAAAATATACCAGCAAGCATATCCACATACCATTGTTTATGAACTTTCATTGTTTTATAACAAGGCAATGTGGCCGAGTCAGAGAGACAAGGAGAAAAGAAAGGACAGGCCCCTAGCTTAGTTCCGTGAAGAGTAGTACCTCTTCCAGAGAGACAGAGAGAGAGAGATCATAGGGGTAGAATTTGAAAAGACTGTAGGGGTCATTTAATCCATTCACATCATCCATTCAGATGAGAAAATTAAGATCCAAAGGACTGGTTAACCAGCATTTATTAAGCACTTAAAATGTGTCAGGCACTAAGCTAACACTAAGGATAAAAAGAAAGAAAAACTAGACCCTGTTCTCAAAGAGCTCACAATTTAATGGGTGAAGGCAACATACAAATAAGATATATCTATAGAATAGATTGGTGATAGTCTTAGAGAGAAGACACTGAGATTAAGGGGAATAAAAAAAAAGGATATATATGTGTGTGTTTGTGTGTGTGTGTGTGTAAACAGATATATAGATAGATTCTTTCCTTCCTTTCTTGTTTCTTCCTTCCTTGTTTCTTTCTTTTTTCTTTCTTTCTTTTCTTTTCCTTTCTTTCTTTCTTTCTTCTTTGATTTATCTTTTTTATTAGTATTTTGTTTTTCCAAATACATGCAAAGATATGTTTCAACATTCACCTTTCCCAAAACCTTTTGTTCCACTTTTTTCCCTTCCTCTCCCCTCCACCTCTCCAGATAGCAAGTAATCCAATATAAATTAAACATGTTTTTCTAAACATATTTCCATATTTGCCATGCTGCACAAGAAAAATCAGATTAAAAGGAAAAAAAGCACAAGAAAAAAATCAAGCAAATAAACAACGACAGCAACAATAAAAAGGTGAAAATACTATGTTTTCATCCATATTCAGTCTTCATAATTCTCTCTCTGGATGCGGATGATTATTTCCATCAAAAGTCTATTAGAATTGTCTTGAATCACTTGATTGTCAAAAAGACTTTCTAGTCCTTGGGTTGCAGAAGACTGTACTGAGAGACTGTTCTGTCTTTCATAGGTGTCTCTAGCCTGTGGCATATAGCATCAGAAGGGATTCTTAGAACTATACATCTGTCAAAAAACTCCAAGGGTCAAGTTTGTGCAATAAGTCTCAGAGCTAAAAAAACAAACAAACAAACAAAAAACAAAAAACAAAACAAAACAAACCCTAAAAGCTAAAAGATTATTAAATCCATTCCCTCTCCTCCCTAATCTGACAGAAATCTCTTTTAAGATACTTCTGGTTCAGGCAGAACTATATCTAATTAAACTTAGTAATTATCTTTTTTCCCCTTCTACTTGAAAAACAAAAACAAACTCTAGGTAGAATGTTTTCATAATAACCAAAAGTTCCTGAGAGGGAAAGATTCAATGCTTTTATCAACTTCATCAACATATGAATAGTTAATCAGCCTAGATCTGGTTTAGTCAAGTCATATCAAATCAACAAGCGTCTATTAATCACTTACTACCTGTCAGATACTGTGATAAGCCTGAGAAAGATAGAGTAGAATGTATAAAAATAGAGCTAGGTAGCTAGGTGGTACAGTGGATAGAACACTGCACCTGACATCAGGAAGAATTAACTTAAAATCCAACATTCAGATGTTAGCTGTATGATCCTGGATGTGTTTGTCTCAGTTTCCTCATCTGTAAAATAGAGATAATAACACTTAGACCTAACTTCAAATCTAGCCCTCAGATACTAGCCCTAGATACACAACCCTGGACATGTTTGCCTCAGTTTCCTCATCTGTTAAATGGGGATAACAGCACTTACCTCCCAGGAATGTTGTGAGGACTAAATTAGATAATTATTGTAAAGTGCTTAACACAGTGCCTGGTACATAGTAAGTACCAAATAGATATTAGCTATAATAATAATGATTATTATTCATAATGATAACTTTTCCCATTTCTAGAGTATTTTGTGTTTATATCAGTGCCTTTCTCACTACAAATATTTAAGGTAAAGGGTGCCAGAATTGTTATCTCCATTGTTTATAGATCACTGAAGAACCTACACTCATCTGGTGTAATCCTCTCATTGTACAGCAGAGGAAACTGAATATCAGAGAGGCAGTTATAGATCAGGGTACTAAGGGGCAGAGCTTGGTTTTGAACCCATATTTTCTTATTCTAAGCTTGATGCTCATTCCATTACACCAAAATAATTCTGCTTCACAATCCATCCAGCCCACTAGTAAGAAGGAAATTTGGGTATTTCCTCCTGTACATGTTCATGGTAACCCAGGGACTCAGATTTATAACTGGATGGGACTTTGGAAATCATCTAGTCTCCAAGACTCTTGGCCAGGGCAGGGAACTCAGAGACCTTTCAAGTGCTCTTTTCCATTCTCATTCTCTCACAATGAAGTTATTTGCAAATATGAAAACTGAGTTAAAAATCTTTTCAAAAGAATTATACTTTTGTCTTATAAATGGACAAATCTATAAACAATTACTAAACATACTGTTCCTATTAATTATCTTGTTTTGTAGTTTTTCAGTTTGTCCAACTCTCTGTGATCCAATTTGGAGTTTTCTTGACAAAGTTTACCATTTCCTTCTCCAACTCATTTTACAGTTGAGGAAACCGAGGCAAAGAGATTTACGTATCTTGCCTATGGTCACAAATCCAGTAAGTGGCTGAGGCTGGATTTGAACTCACAAAGTTGACTCTTCCTGATTTTAAGTTTACCATTCTATCCACTGTGCATCCAGCTGCACCTATTAGTTATTATCACCAGTTAATTACCAGATTTCATTTATTCATTTATCTTCATTATCAGAAAACACAAGTGGTACTGAAATATTCTGTGTCAAATAACATTTTTGAATTTCACAATTTATCCAAGAACAACTGGACCATGGATTTTACTATAACAGAACACACAAAAAAAGTAACTGGTTTGGTTTCAGATAACACATTACAACTAATCTTTACGAAACTACCACTTAGGATCACAACATAGTATTTTCACCTTTTTAGTTTTTGTTTGCTTGCTTTTTTTCTCATTTTTTCCTGATCTGATCTATTTTTTCTTGTACAGCATGATAAATGTGGAAATATGTTTAGATGAATTGCACATATTTAATTTATATTCAATTACTTGCTGTGTAGGGGATAGGGCAGTGGGGAAGAAGGAAGAAAATTTTGGAATACAAGGTTTTGCAAGGGTGAATATTGAAAACTATCTTTGTGTGTATTTTGAAAAATAAAAAGTTATTATTATTAAAAAAAATTTAAAAAAAAAGAAACTACCACAGCCAGTTTTTGTATGATTCCAAAGAATATCTACAATTCTCTGAAATGCTCCTCCCTTTTCCAACTACATATCTGTGTGAGATAGAATTTTCTTCATATACTTCAAGCAAAACAACATATTACAACAGATGGAATGTAGAAACAGCTATAAGAATCCAGCTGTCCTCAATTAAGTCAGATATTAAAAAGATTTGCAAAAAAATGCAAAATAATGTCACTTTTTATTAAATTATTATTTGCTTTGAAATAGCAAAATAGCAAAAAAAAATAACTTTTTTAGTTATTTTTCATTAAAACATTACTTGTTACATGTAATGAGTTTGTTATTGTTATTTTTAATTAATAAAAAAATTTATTGGTTTTAATATTATTATGGCAAATATCTATAGATATAACCTTCACAAATAAAAGCTCTTTGAGATCCTTGATATTTTTTAAGTATTTAAATTGGTTCTAAGGCCAAAAAGTTTGATATCTAGTTTGGCCAATCTAGTCCAGCACTTTTCTTTTATAGAGCATGAGATCAAAACACCAAAATATTCATATAGGGATATGTGCTTTTTTACTTCACAGAGGTGTTTTATCATCATCATTAATAATTATTAGTAATAATACTGATAATCAAGTCATTGTATCCATTATTAAATATCGATGTTATAATATTAATAATTTAAAATATTATTAATGATGATACAGTCAAAAGTATGTAAAGACAGGATCAAGTCTTATCATCCTCATCATTCTGTCCACTACTGTCCATCATCCATACTGTCCACTATATAGTTATACTATATGCTTTCAGTGAGTTTATGTAAAAGATGAGCTTCCATCCCACTATTTTTATTCAGTTGTAAAAAGCAGTCATTTTATTTGCATACACAATAGTCAACATAAAATAATAAAAGCAGGTTAATGGTTTGTTTCAGGGACATTTTTATCTGAATTTCATCAAAAAAGATAAGAATGAAGTGATGATGATTATGATATGCCCCTTACAGCCCAATCTACCATCTGTGTCATGGGATGTTGCAAGTAAGGACATGAGTAAAATAAAAGAATTTCAGCCAAGGTAAGGAATAATAGGGACTTTGTATGCCCTGTATTCATGACAGTGGCTAGGAAAGCCTGGCAGGAACCCTGAAACATTATCCAATTGGACTCTGGTAATACCACTGAATGAGTAAAGCATTCCAGCCGGTGTGATACCACTGTTCCTATGAATATAATACATAGATGGGCTAGCATAAGGTTGTATGCCGGTGCTACTCAAAACCATTGTGATGAGCAATTTGAGATGGAGGACTACATCTGAAATGAGAGACTCCATTTGTGCTCTGGTATCACAAGAAAGCAACATATATTGAAACGAGTCAGAAATACTAATACCCCTTTTGCTGGAAATGCTTCAGTGCAGATGGTACTGAACGTGAAAGTGGCCAAATTACAAGGATAAGGTGGTCTAAGGTCATTATATTTTCTTATTTTGAAAAATAAAATTTTATTGAAAACGTTTGTTTTTTTAATATTCCAACATTTCCCAGGATCTCCTCTAATTTCTCTCTAACAGTCAGATTTTATAACAAAGAATAAAAAAAAGAAGAGGAAAAATTTCAGAAAACTAGCTAATAGATCACTACCTCAAAGAGATCCTTTATGGAAAACATATAGGAATATTATTGCCAAATTTCATAACCCCAAAATCAAAGAGACAGTTTTATAAGAAACAAGGAATAAATAATTTAAATATGCTTAGGCTACAATTAGAATTGTTCAGGACTTATAAGTAGTCACATTAAAAGACTGCAGGTCCTGGAATCACATATATCAGCAATCAAAAGAACTAGGCCTGTTGTCAAAAATAACATATCCAGCAAAAGTATCCATAATATTAAATGGAAAATAAATGGACATTCAATAGACTTGGAGATTTTCAGGACTTTCTTTTCAACCAAACCTGAACTCAATAGAAAATTTAACATATAAGAGCCAATATCAGATTAATTTCAAAGAACTCAACATGGTCAAATTGTTTGTTTTTTTACATAGAAATTTATACAACATATTTAAGAGTGACATCAGGAATTGCATAGCTCAAAAGAAAGATTGGGGCAAGAGTTGAGCATGATCTGACTCTAAAAAGTAAAACTGCTTAAGATGAAGTAAAAATAGTAATTATGTTACACAAATGAGGTGCAGAGGAATAATAGACACAGAAGGGGAAGTAGAACTTGTAATTTTGAAAGCCAATTCACATCCAAAATGGGTTAAATAGATAACACTATATATACCATGAAAGATATAGCATTCTTCAAAATATCTAAAAAAATAAGGGGGAGGTATGAGCGAAGGGAAAAGCAAACAATGGGGGAAGAAGAAAAGGGAGAGATCCATGTGTGTGGGAGAGGCTAAGTAATAGCAAGGCAAGTTAAGGAGCAGAATTAAAGTAGAAAATAGCCTGGATAGGAAAGAAGGGATATACACAAACACTACAACAAGGATCAGGAGTAGAATTTACTAGGGAAAAAAAGTACAGCTAGTAATCATTAATTTAAGACAAAGTCAAACTCAAAACTTCAATCAAAAGAAATCGACATTATATGCCAACCACATACTAACATTGTTTTAGATGCATGTTTACATATGAGTAAATGTGTGTGTATCTGTATGTATATATCTATATATGTATGTATAAATATACCTGTGCTTAACTATAGCCTTCTTGGAGGAGGTGAGGGAAGGATGATAGGGGGAAAAAAGAATAAATTTTAAAAAGTATGCTGCAGAGAACAAAAGAACATCCTACAAGGTAGCAAAAAAAGAAAAGATGTACACTCATGAATATAAGTTCTTCTACTATTATATATATTCTTTTTCTAACTGAAAATTTATTGTTAATATATTTTGCTGAACACATGACATGTTCTGTTCTGTTTTGTTTTGTTTTTCTTTTCCGTCTTTCTTTTTTTTATTCTGTTTTTATTAATTAAATTAATTTAAAAATTTAAAAAGAAAACCAGCCAACATATCAAAAAAATCAGATGTTATTTTTAATGAAAGATATCTGTAGTCCCCCACTTCTGCAATAGAGACAAAGTTGTCTTCTCAAAACTTCTTTGAAGCTAAGCTTAATTATTATACAGCTAGCCAATGCCAGCTCAAATAAATGAAATTCTATTTAGTGCAAATCACATTTAATGCAAACCAAATTCAACTAATGTGGCTTGTGTTAGCTGTTCAATGGTTTTAACATGCTACTGCTTTGTCAATCCAGGGGCAGCTAGGTGACACAGGGGATAGAATACCAGCCCTGGAATCAGGAAGATCTCTGATACTCAAATCTGGCCTCAGAAACTTACTAGTTGTATGATATGTAGACAAGTCATTTAACTCTGTTTGCCTCAGTTTTCTCATCTGTAAAATGAACTGGAGAAGAAAATGGTGAACCACTGTAGTATTTTTGCCAGGAAAATTCTAACAGGGTTCACAAAGAGTTGGACCTGACTAAAAATAACTCAATAAAACAAATTTGTCAATTTGCATTTGTCTGTTCTCATATGTAGATGTGATGTATTGCTGTGTACCATATTCCGCAAAACTGTATTTTTTAAAGTAATTCTCAACAAAATGGCAGAGAAAGCAATTCGGTTTATGGTGCTAAAATATTTTAAATGATAAAAATGTGTTTTTATCATACTATCAATGCAGGCTTATGTTTAGGTATAATATTTAGTAATGTAAACTTTAAAAAAAATTTGCTTTCCCTTTCTTATTTTTTTCTGTTATAGAATGTTAACAAACATTTAAAAACCTAATTAATTTTTTTCACTGCATATTACCATTGGGCCGAACCTAATGACCATATTATAACTTCAAATAATGAAAATTTGAATAATGTACCCACTTCATGGGGATTTATGATTCAAATTAATCAGGACCCAGAAGAAATTATACTTGTTTCATTATTCTTTCCATTCACATTCTCATTGCCCTTACGTACATACATTTATATAGCACTTTATGGTTTGCAAAATACTTTTTATATCATTACTTTATTTGATCTTCACCAGACTCCTGTGATGTTAGATTTATTATTATAACTCATTTTTCATAGATGAAGAAACAGATTCATAGAGGTTAAATAACCTGCTCAGGTTCACATAGTGGGTAAATAGGTAAGGTAGCATTTGAAATCTCAACTCTATACCCAACACTTTATCTACTACCCTCTACTGTCACTAAATTGCCAAAGGAGTTAACAATTATGGAGTCATTTTTGAAAAATATAAGGTGCTATAAGGAAAGTAGAATATGTTTTGTCCAGAGGTTACCTGAGCTGCCCATCTTAGTAATCTCTAGGTTCAAACAGAATCTGGGTACTACTTGTCTAGATGTCTCTAGAAGAGGTTTCAATACTGTTTGGATCAAAGGGACCTGATGATCTCTTTCAACTCTGAGTTTTTGTCATTCTGTAGTTCAGATTTGCATTGTTGGTGGAGTTGTGAATTGATCCTATCAGTGTATGAGTGTACCAGTTTTCCCGCATCCCCTACAACTTCCACCATTATTTCATGGCATCACCTCCCTCATGTCTTGGTCCTATTTGAGAATGAAGGACAAATAACTTCTGGGAGTAGGAGTAGGAACTGTCCCCCTCAAATCCAAAACTGGACAACTGGACAAGACAGCTCCTTTTCTTTTCTTTCCTCTTTTTTCCTTCCTTTTCCTTTTTTTTCTTTTTTCCCCCTTTCCTTGAAAACCTTACTCTCCTTGATTGATTTTTTTGACCAGGTAAAAGAGGCCATTCTCTGTCCTTACTTAGCTTAATCATTGATTCAGCATTGCCTCTCAAACTAAGGTCTGTTAAAGACTTTAGTTTTAATAAGTTAAGGTCTCCCATTGTATCTAGGGCCATTTTCAGCCATTCTGATCTATATTTGCACAACCATCCCTCACTTAAATCCAATTCACTTGGATGTCATGGCATCACCTCCTTGATGTCATGTTCCTCTTTGAGAACAAAGGATAAACAACAAGTTCAAATTTAAGGTGATATTTATTGATGGCTAAGTAGGACTCTTCTCTCCTTTGGGTTCACAAGAACTAATTGTTAAGCTCCTCTCAGATAGATACTCGAGTAGAACTCAACATGGCCAACAAGAAATTCTTGTGTCAGCCAGGAAAACCTCTTGGTTGTTATTACCTGGAAGAACTTGTTCTGCAGGCTGGGAAGGAGGTTGTGGTTGCCATGAGACACACCTTATGCATACAAAGGAAGATTTATCCAAGAGTGGGGAAGATGGAAAAGAAAAACAGCAGAGGGCATCTCAACCTGCTTAGAGCTAAATGATCTCCTCTGGATCATCCTTCTCCTCAGATAAGGTCTCAATATCTCAGAGTATTAGTAGTAACTCATATTTTTATAGGGTTTTAAGATTTACAGAAATATCAGCACTATGGACCAAGTAGTCTGAGTATTATTATTTCCATTTTTGAGATAAAAAGACAAAGCCTGGTGGGATTAATTAACCAGGCCACATGATGAATAAATTTAGGAACTGGAAGTTGAGTTTACATCTCTCAATTCTCCATCTAGTGTTCTGTCCACTGCCTCATTTGATACTTCAATAGATCTTTAATTTTGCATATATGAATTTTCTCATTACTGGTACAGATAAAAACATTCATGCCTTTCCATCTTTCATCATTCTTGTCCACGGCATCCCTTAAATTCTCCATGATGGAAGTTTCTAGATCTTTTTGATATTCTATGTTATCAGGGTAACACTCAAACTGTTCATTTGTCATGCCATTAATTTAATCACTAGGTCATGTGCTAAAAGACCCAAACAAGAAACTTCTTTGAAATAGTAAAATATTAAATCGGCAAATTAATTAATAGTAAGTAACAGAAAACACTTTCTGCCACATATGCAAATGTAAAATTTCTTTCTCCTCCCCCCCCCTATTATTTTCAAAAACAAACTCCAAAAGACTCATGCCTCCAAAGGGCAAGGTCTACCAGAAGCTGGAATGAGGAATGAGAAACTTAATCCTAGAAGTACTTGTATCTCTGCTTGAATTATCAGAGAAACTTACCAGTGCTGTCAGAGTTTAGTTGTCTTCTCTTCTTGGTCTGTGGCATTTTGGGATTCTTGGTTTCCTGGATGCTGCCATTGCAATAGTGGACATCGTTTAAATTCTTAGCATTTTCATGAACTCTCATAGAGGACTCCACTTCCACATGCCCAGAAATCTCCTTGCATCAATAACCAATTTCATTGCGGATTTATGGCCACAGGAGAAATGGAGTCTTTGTTCTTATCCAATGAAGGTTCATTCTCTGGGTCCAGGTGTCCAGGGAAAAGTAGCCCCTTTCTTCTCCTAAATAATTAAATTTTAATTTTGAACTTCACAATCATCAATAAACATTTCAATATTTTTAAAAAGCAAGAAAGAAGATTTTTTTAAACATTGTGAACTTTCATTATGTAGTATCTTTGTTACAACCTTGTACATAATAGATTTTATACAAAAGTGCTTCTTTTCTATTCTTTTATTAAAATTTGTAGTATACAAATATATTGATATTATGTTATGTGTTTTATAATTATGGAGTATATTATACATTTGTATGTAAATATGCATAAATCAATAAGATTGTAACAAAAGTACTTCTTTAAAAACAAGCTCTATATAACAGAAATTCAAAATTTTAAAATTAAAACCCATTTTCTTGCTTTTCTTTGTATTGATTTATGTATATATATCATATATATCACAAATATATAAAAACTACCTTAGAGAAAGGTGATATTTACAAATATCTTTTTTTTTTTTTTTGCTTTTTGCTGAGGCAATTGGGGTTAAGTGACTTGCCCAGGGTCACACAGCTAGGGAATGTTAAGTGTCTGAGACCAGATTTGAACTCAAATCTTCCTGACTTCAGGGCTGGTGCTGTATCCACTGTGCCACCTAGCTGCCCCGATATTTACAAATATATTGGCATATATCTGCTTATACACATCACACATGTAAAAACAAAGGATATATCTATATATACATATATCATTAACACATACATAGAATATATGTGTATTTATATATATGCACATGAATATACACATATGTATATTTGTGTGTGTACAGAATAGGAATACTACTTACTCTGTTAATAATCTCTTTCAGACATATGCATAATAATAATACTGGAACAAGATAGATAGATAGAAACTTTTTAAAATAGTATTTTATTTTTCTGAATACACATAAAGTTTTCAACATTCATTTTTAAAACTTTGTGTTTTAAATTTTTCTCCCTCTCTACCTTACCTTCCCCCTCCCCAAGATGTAAGCAATTTGATTTAGGTTAAATATGTGCAATTCTTTTAAATATAGTTCCATATTTGTCATATTGTATAAGAAAAATCAAATCAAAAGAGAAAAAACCACAATAAAGAAAAACAAAACAAGCAAACAACAATAAAAAGGCGAAAATACTATGCTTTCATCCACATTCAACCTCCATAGTTCTCTTTTTGGATGCGGATAGCATTTTCTATCACAAGTCTATTGGAATTGTCTTGAATCACAGCATTGTTGAAAGAGCTAAGTCCATCATAATTGATTATCACACAATCTTATTATTACCTGTTCATCATTTCTTATAGAATAATATTTCATCACAGTCATATCCCATGGCTTATTCAGCCATTCCCCAGTTGAAGGGCTAACTCAATTTCCATTTTCTTTCCACTACAAAAAGATCTGCTGCAAACATTTTACACATGTAGGTCTTTTTTCCTTTTTTATAATTTTTTGGGATATAGACTCAGTAGAGTTACTTCCTGGATCAAAGAGTATGTACAGTTTGATAGCCCTTTGAGCATAGCTTCAAATTGCTCTCCAGAATGTTTTGATCAGTTCACAACTTCACCAACAATGCATTAGTGACCCAGTTTTCCCACATCCCCTCCAATACTTATCATTATCTTTTCCTAACAATTAAGCCAATCTGAGAAGTGTGAAATGGTATCTCAGAGTTGTCTTAATTTGCATTTCTGCAACCAATAGTGATTTAGAGCACTTTTTTCATATGACTAGAAATGGCTTTAATTTCTTCCTCTGAAAACTGTCTGTTCATATCCTTTGATCATTTACTAACTGAGGAATGGCTTTTATTCTTATAAATTTGAGTCAATTTTCTTTATATTTTAGAAATGAGGTCTTTATCAGAAACACTGGTTGTAAATATTTTCCCCAACTTTCAGCTTCCTTTCTAAACTTGGCTGCATTATTTTTGTTTGTGCAAAACCTTTTTAATTTTATGTAATCAAAATTATCCATTTTGTATTTTATAATGTCCTCTAGTTCTTCTTTGGCTATAAAATTCTTCCTTTTCCACAGATCTAATCTAGTCTACCCCTTGTTCTCCTAATTTGCTTATAGTATCACCCTTTATATCTAAATGAACCCATTTTAGTCTTATCTTGGTATAGAGTGTTAGATATTGGTCACTGCCTAGCTTTTACCATTCTATTTTTTAATATTCCTAGCAATTTTTGTTAAATAGTGAGTTCTTATTCTAGTAGTTTGAGGTTTATCAAACAGTAGATTTGTCATTGGCAATTGTGTCTTGTGAACTTAATCTATTCCACTGATCCACTACTTTTATTTCTTAACCTACCAAATGGTTTTGGTGACCACGGCTTTATAATATAGTTTTAGGTCTGGTACAGCTGGGCCTAGACAGTGACTTTTTGGATATGCTAAATTGTTTTGGACCAATTCACATCTGTACTAATAGTGTATTAAGGTGCCTATCCTCTCATAACCCTTCCAACAATTTCCATTTTCCACATTCATCATACAGTTCAATTTTATGCATGTGGGATAGAACCTTAAAATTTTTTAATTTAAATTTCTGTAATTAGTAATTTGGACAATTTTATATAGTTGTTAATAATTTTTATTTCTTTATTTGAGAACTAAATACTCAACTTTTTTGATCACTTAACTCTTGGGGAATGGTTTTTAAAGTTTGCTTCATTTTTTTTTCTTTTCAGTCTAACTATATTTTGCTTCTGATAAAGCTCTTCACTTTTATGTAATTGAGATAGTTTACTTTATCTACCTTTATCCTTAGATAAGCATTTTGCCCCTTAGCCATAATTATGAAAATGATCTCCTTTCCTTCTTCTCTTATTCTTTAATGATATGACCTTTTATTGTTAGGCCACATATCCATTTGGATTTGGTCATATATTTTGTAAAATGTTGATGTAAATGTACTTCCTGTAATGCTACAGTTTTCCCAGCATTTTTTTTTTGTCAGTGTCCTATTCTAAACATTAGTATCCTTGGATTTCTCAAAAAATGATCATACTCTGATTATTTCAGTGAAATAACAGGCTACCAAATATACATATAAAGTCATCAGTACTTCTGTTTTTACTTTGTATCTGGTTATTTCATTGAAGTTATTCTTTCAAATAATTTTGGCTGAATTCCTAGAATAGGTAAATTATATCACATAAAAAAGTGATGAGTTTGTTCCCTCTTTGCCTTATTCTCTCAATGTCATGTTTTGTTGCTATAACTAGAATTTCTAAAAACCAATATTAGATGCTGGAAATATTAGATGATGGGAAAGAATACACTTACATTATACCTCATCTTACTGGACAGACCTCTAGTGCTTCTGCATTATAAGTTATGGTCGTTCTTGATTTTCAAAAGATGATTAAGGAAAGATCTATTTATTTCTATTGTTTTCTAGTTTTTATTTTCCCTTCACATAAATGAATATTGATTTGTAGCAAAAATCTTCTGCATCTATTAAGAAAATTATATATCTTTTTTGTTCTATAATCTATTATGTTTATATTTTTCCTAACATTTAGCTAACCTTGCATTCTTGGTATACATCCACTTCACTATAGTGAATAATCTTTTGGATATTTTGTTGTAATTTCTTTTCTACTATTTTGTTCATTATTTTTTGCAGCAACAGTTATTAGTGATATAGCTTTGTAGTTCCATATATCCCTGGTTTAAATATTAAGGTAATATTTATTCCAAAGAAGAATTTTTCTTTGGCTATCAGTAGGATACCTTCTTTCTGTATTTTTGTATTTGTAGTTATGTACTATTAGAGGTAGTTTTCTTTGATAAAATTTAATAGAAAGAATTGTAAATCCATTTTTGCCTCAAATATTTCCCCCCCATTTGGGAATTCATCTATGACTTTTTCTTTTTTCTTTTTCTTTCCTAAGATAAGATTGTTTAATTTGTCTGTATCTTGTTTCATTAATGAGAATTTAAAATTTCATAAGCATTCATCTATTCTATTTGAATTATTTATTTTTACTATGTGATTTTCGCAAAATAGTTTCTTTTCATTTTTTGTGATTTTGTATTTTTCAATTTGGTCATTTCATTTTTTTTTGATCAGTTCATTTTCATGAACTAATGCTTTGTCTACTTTATTAGTTTTTTTCAAAAAATCAACTTCTATTTTTATTCATTAATTCAATGAGCTGCTTTGTCTTCAATTTTGCTTGCTTTTTCTTTGATTTAGAATTTCTATTTTTGGTTTGGGGGTTTTTTATTGTTACTTTTCTAGATTCTTCTAGTTGTATTTTTAACTCAGTGATCATTTGTATTTCCCAACTGCTATTGAATACAGTTAGAAATTTTCTGTTTAGCTCAATCCCAGTTTTGATATGTAGTTTCATTATTATAATTTTTCTGATAGAAATATTTATTGTTTCTATTATTTTATCCATTCGCTCTCTTTTTTAAATTTTTTTATTAAAGCTTTTTATTTTCAAAACATATGAATAGATAATTTTCAATATTCACCCTTGCAAATCCTTGTATTCCAAAAGCTTTTTTCCTTCCCTTCTCCCCATCTCCTCCCCTAGCTGGCAAGTAATCCAATAAATATTAAATGTGCAATTCTTCTATACATATTTCCACAATTATCATGCTACACAAGAAAAATCAAATCAAAAGGGGGGAAAATGACAAAATGCAAGCAAATAACAATAAAAAAGTGAAAATTCTATGTTGTGATCCACACTTGGTCCCCACATTCCTCTCTCTGGGTTCAGATGGCTCTCTTCATCACAAAACCATTGGAAATGACCATAAGTGATCATCATATAATCTTGCTGTTGCTGTGTACAATGTTCTCCTGGTTCTACTCACTTCACTTAACGTCAAGTCATATGAGACTCTCCAGCCTTTTCTGAAATCCTCCTGCTGATCATTTTTTATAAAACAATAATATTCCATAACATTCATATACTATAACTTATTCAGCCATTCTCCAACTGATGGACATCCAGTCAGCTTCCATTTCCTTGCCATAACAAAAAGGGCTGCTACAAACATTTTTGCACACATAGGCCCTTTTTCCTTTTTTATGATCTCTTTGAGATACAAGTGCATTAGAAACATTTCTGGATCAAACGGTATGCATAGTTTAATAGCTCTTTGGACATAGTTCCAAATTGCTCTTCAGAATGGTTGGATAAGTTCACAACTTCACCAACAAGGCAATAGCATCCCAGTTTTCCCACATCCCCTCCAACACTCATCATTATCTTTTCCTGTCATGTTAGCTGATCTGAGAGATGTGTAGTGGTACCTCAGAGTTGTCTTAATTTTCTCTGATCAATAATGATATAGAGCATTTTTTTCATATGACTATAAATGGTTTTAATTTCTTCATCTGAAAATTGTCTGTTCATATCATTTGGCCATTTATTAACTGGAGAATGGTTTGAATTCTTATAAATTTGAGTCAATTTTCTACATATTTTAAAAATGAGGTCTTTATCAGAACCCTAGGATGCAATGTCCTCCCCCCCCCATTTTATTGCTTCCTTTCTAATCTTATCTGCATTGGTTTTGTTTGTATAAAAACTTTTTAACTTAATATAATCAAAATTATCCATTTTGCATTTCACAATGTACTCTAGTTCTTCTCTGGCCACAAATTCTTTCCTTCTCCACAGATCTCAGAAGCAGATTATCCTTTGTTCTTCTAATTTGCTTATAGTATCATTCTTTATGTCTAAATCATGAACCCATTTCAACCTTATCTTGCTATAGGGTTTTAGATGTGGATCAATGCCTAGTTTCTGCCATACTAATTTCAACTTTTCCCAACAATTTTTGTCAAATAATGAGTTCTTATCCCAGAAGCGGGGGTCTTAGGGTATATCAAACTAGTGTTTAATTACTACAGTCAATGACTATTATGTCTTGTGAACCTAACCTATTCCACTGATCAACTATTCTATTTCTTAGCCAGTACCAAATGGTTTGGGTGACTACTGCTTTATAATATAGTTTTAGGTTTGGTACAGCTAAGCCACCTTCATCAGCATTTTTTTTCATTAATTCCCTTGAAATTCTTGATCTTTTGCTCTTCCAGATGAACTATGTTATTATTTTTTCTAGTTCTATAAAATAATTTCTTGGGAGTTTGATTGGTATAGCACTGAATAAGTAGATTAATTTAGGAAGTATTCATCCATACATTCTTTAATATTATATTATTTGTTTTCCAATTAATTCTGAATCCTTTTTAAAAAATTCCCCTGATTTATTATATTTGTACTTCATTGTAGTCAATAAAGATGTGTTTATTTGCTTATCATATTTTTCTACCCTAGCAAAGCATTAACTTTTACAAAAATTCACAGAATTCTAGGTAATTACTAGCCATAAAAATATTTTTCATGCTAATTTTATTTGTGTACTGCATTTTATGGATTATTTCATGGTTATCATGTTAGAACAAACACATTATCAGAATTCATGTTTTGCTATAAAGAATTGTATGCAAAATAGTGAATTTTCAGCAATCTTTAGTGAAAATTATAGTTCTGGAGGTCAAAGGGACCTAACCTCCTATTTCATATATCAGGTTTAAATATCATTTTTTATTTTCATGACATTTTGTAAAAACATTACCATCATGGAAGTTGAGGATTGATTATATTCTTTAAGTCTACTCTAAAAATTATGAATCTTGCTCTCTTCAACAATGAGATGATTCAAACCATTCCAATTGTTCAGTGATGAAGAGAGCCATATACACCCAGAGAGAGGACTGTGGGAACTGAATGTGAACCATAACATAGCATTTTCACTCTTTTTGTTGATGTTTGCTTGCATTTTGTTTTCTTTCTCAGGTTTTTTTTCCTTCTTGATCTGATTTTTCTTGTGCAGCAAGATAACTTTATAAATATGTATACATATATTGGATTTAACATATATTTTAACATATTTGACATGTATTGGACTACCTGCCATCTAGGGAAGGGGGTGGGGGAAAGGAGGGGAAAATTTGGAAAAGAAAGTTTTGCAAGGGTCAATGTTGAAAAATTACCTATGCATATGTTTTGTAAATAAAAAGCTTTAATAAAATAAAAAAGTTATAATCATGAGTCCCTATTAATATATTTTCTTTTTATACTTAGTTGACACAAATAGCTCAAAGGAAAGGCTTTTACTAAAATGATATGATGTGAACAATAGTAATAAATCATTTTCCTCATAAGCCTGAAGTACATTTCCTCATAAATATGCACAATGTCAGTGAAAAGGATTGTCACACATGCAGAGAATACACTATAAGATAGACATCATTGTGAGAAATGAACGTGACTAAGGCAACTCTTATGTTTGGAATGACAGCTCCCTAAAGTTCTTCCTTTTTCTGTGGTAATATGCTGATTCCCTTTGGTCTCTACTAATCAAGTTACTGATCTATATTCTCTGGGACTTACCCTCCTTGTACCTCCACTTTAATTTTTCAGACTGATTTTCACTTGAATCAACTCTACAGCTGGTTTTACTGGGCCTGCTTTCTGAGGGACATGGCTTTTCCTACTGGACCAATTGCTTCAGTACATTTTTCACTGATGTTCTTTGGACAAGTTTAATAGACTATCAACATATCATATGGGTTTAACACCCAAGACCTGACCCAGGTACATTGTTAATACAGCACTTGATCATTGAAAGATGAAAAGAAAAGAGATCCAGTAAACCTAGCCCATCTATCAATCGGTTGTTTTGAGGATGAAATTATCTTAATCTGTCCCCATTAGGAAAGCACTTAAACAATTATATCACATTGTATTGACTAAGTCTACTAAGGTCTTGGAGTTTAAAATATGATGAAGGTATAGAGCATGTATCCTTCTTTACACCCAAGAGAGCAAATTAGGTTTGTTCTCCCTGGATCTCTCATTTCTGCTTGAAAATATATTCCTTATTCTTCTAGAAGTCAGACTTAATTGTATTGCTTCCAGATTTCCTAGCCAATTGAACACACTGTATCATGTTTCTTTGTGAATTGAACTAGCTACAGTGACCCAACCACATTAAAATCATTGATAGCATTCTGTTGAAGGATTCTTTTCAATGAGAGAATAAAATTCTCTCATATACCTTTAAGGGAAGATCATCCTAAGCAATTATGTATTTTGGGTCACATATCAATGGAATATTTATGGTTTCTAGTCCACTTTGCTTTTTGACCCATATGAGGTGACATAAATGAGAGTCCAATGAAGCACCAATCGGTTTGACAGTTGAGTTTCTTAAAAATCTTCTGCATGATGACTGAACATGACAGTCTCTGTGGGACATTTAAAGGTAAAGTTCAGGAGGTAAAAGACAAATACCATATATTTTCTTTTGTAGTTAGAAAGGCTGATGTTTTTAACTTGCCTTGCTGGCATAACAGCTGTAACTTTGAAGTTAGGGATTAGGAACACAATCCTGACATTTTCTGCCAACGTGCTGATATCAGCCACTCTGCACCTCTTCTGGGTCATGCTGTAAGATGCCATTGTTAATAAGAGGAGTCCCACCCTCTTTACTCTTCTAGAGAGAGAAATTCCTTCCACTGGACTCTGAAAGAGCTGGCTCTTTTTTCAATTGCCAGGGATGCTCCCCTAATGAAATTATTTCTTCTCCTTAAGGCAACTAAGGTCATGGCTGATTCTTCAGCTGACTAGCTAATGACTAGCTTGTTCTATAATTCAATCAAGTTAATTGAGGAACTTGTTAATTTCTCTTGTAGGTATAAAGAAGCATAAGCACTTCATTATATTCCTTTATATGAATGGCATTTTCCCTTTTCATCTACATAACATACCTAGTACTAATGCATTAAAGCCCAAATGATAAAGTTCCATTATAATCAATGATAACAATATAACACTATAGAAACATTGACAAATATATTCCATTTCACACCTGTTTATGAATCCATTTCTTACTTTTTTTTCTCTCTTTTCTACAGCAACTCTGGGAATACAGAATATTTCTTTTTTCATGTTTCATTTTCATCTACAAATGAGATTGAGACAAACTGATTTACATGGGTACTTTTTCTACTATGTCACAAAGAATATATATATATATATGCATATACATATATACACATGTGTGGTTTTCTAATATGCAGATCACAGGGGTCCTTATATATATAGCTCAGTGCTTCCAGTTTCTGTTTGAGTTTGACATCACTGATCTAAATCAACCCTGAATAAAGAGTTTCCATAAAAACATGCCTATCAAATGGCCAACCAGCCTTTACTCAAAGATTCCAGTGAGAAAGTCCACTACCTTCCAAGGTAACCTATTCCATTTTTAGGTAGCTCTAATTGTTGGGAAGATTTTCCTTACATCAGCCTGTTTGCCTCTTTGCAATTCCTACACATCTGCAACCAATTTTGCTTTCAGGGGTCAGTCTGAACAAGTCAAATTCTTCTTCCATGCACCTCAACTTCTATGTCTTATATCTAGTATAGGCACTTAATAAATATGTTGATTTGAATTGAATTTAGTCCACATCTCATTCACAATAGCTTGGAAAATTTTGTCAGCTGCTTCACTAAAATCTGGACAAATGTGAGTAAATATTCTAGATAAATAAGGTCTAGAAACAAATAAACAGAATAGCCTAATGTTTGATAAATCAAATACCATAAGCTACTGGGGGGAAGGGAAGGATTCTCTATTTGACAAAAAGAGCTAAGAAAACAGGAAATCAATATGGGAGAAAATAAGTTTGGGCTAAAATTTATTCTTTATACCACAGATTCCAAATGGAAATAAATAGAAATAGTTAAATTATTAAAAGATTTTAGGATAATGGAAAGAAGGAAGTATCTTTTACCACTCTTAGAAAAAGAATGCATAATCAAATAAAGGATAAGGGAGATCACAAAAGACCAAAATGTTCATTTCAATGATATAAAAATAAAAGGCTTTTGCCAAACAAAATCAATTCAGCTAGATTAGGAAGAGAGTGGAGGGAAATCTTTGAAGAATATAAAAGATATATTGGAAATTAGTTTAAATATATGACTATGAGTCATTTTCTGATAAGTAGTAACCAAAAAACACAAAGTTTAAAAAAACAAAAAATATTATATAAAAATGGCCAACTCTAAGGTTTCGTACTCATCATATTGTCAAAGATGTTAAAAGATGTAAATTGTTGATATGGGAGAAAAGGGCTTTGGGAAGACAACATATATCTTTTAACAATCCTGTTATACATTGTTGGTGAAACTGCAAATTCACCCAATTGTTCTGAAAAACAATTTGGAATAATAAAAATTATTAAACTATTCATCCTTTTTTTTTTGACCCAACAATCCAACTAGTAAATATATCCCCTTTAGGAAGTTGAGCAGTTTGTTTTTTGTTTGTTTGTTTGTTTGTTTTTTCCTGAGGCAATTGCGGTTAAGTGACTTGCCCAGAGTCACACAGCTAGGAAGTATCTGAGGTCACATTTGAACTCAAGTCCTTCTGACTTCAGTGCTGGTGCTGTATTCACTGCGCCACCTAGCTGCCCCCAGCAGTTTTTTTTTTTTTAAGTGTATTATTCCAAAGGTATTCAACATAGCACTTTCACAGTAGGAAAAAATGAAAATAAAATAAGTACCCATCAATGAAGATATAGCTAAGTTATTGTGGTACATGAATTCATGGAATGTTATTAAGCCTTTAGAAATGGTGAATATGAGGAAGTCAGAGAAACATGCATGGGAAGACTTCTATGAAGCAAAGTGAAGAAAGTAGAACCAAAAGAACAATATACAGTCGCTACAATAATGTAGATTAAAATAACGCAAAATTTTTATCAGAATGAGAATGAAATGAAACAATACATTTAGGTTCTAGAGGATTGATGATGAAACACATTTCCTTCCTCTCATTAGACAAGCTCTGGACTACAGATGTGGAACATTACATGCTTGTTGATTTAAAAATGTTTGTTGATGATGCTATCCTGGCTTTGCTTACTTGTTTTAAGGAAAGGTATTATTGGAGGGGTGGTTTTTAGGAAATGACTGATTTTTTTTAAATAAGTAAAACATTTAAAATATATAAAAGTTTAACTTGAGGTGAACTATATCTAGTTTTCCTCTGATTTCCCACTCTAACAACCCTATTTAAAAAGGACATAAGGTTACTTATGACTTGTTCTTTTTTCTGTTGTGATCACTATTAATTATTTCTCATCTTTATTAAAAACATTTTAATAGTTACATACTATCATATATGTAGTGTACTTTACCTTTCTGCAGCAATAATGGTCAATAACAATATGCTGCATTAATAATATAGATGTTTATTACAAACTTTTTGATTATTTCTATTGTAATCAGAAAATACTATATATCTTGTTCTTATATCTATAATATTAAATTTTAGCTGAAAGTAATCAGGATTAGGGTATATATGATATTATTTTTATAAGCCAGTCATCATAGTCAGTTTAGATTTCCTCTTCAAGTACTTGGAGAAATTTCTCTAGTGGTAGATTTTTTGCTGATGAATTCTTTGAAATTTTGTTTATCATTGAAATGAGCTCTTCTGTTTTCAAACAAAAAAGCCATTTTTGAAGGGTTAATAATTTGGTTGTCCAATCTTATTTCTGCATAATTTTTGTCCCACTTTGACATTTTTTCTTTTGTTGCTTTAGAAAAATCCATTATTACTTGGTTGTTTAAATGTGATATTATTTTTCCTTCCTGAAACTTGAATACTTTTTAAGTTTTCTTTACAATTATATGGTTTGGTCATAACATGTCCTGTTGAATTGAAGTTAGAGTTTCCTTTTCTTGGTGTATATGAATTTTCTCTACTTGTAGAGCATTTCCTGATCAAATCCATTTGCTTCCAAATCTGTTATTTTGTCCAGAATGATAATTAAGTGCTTTTTTTTTAGATTATTGCTTCTTAGAGGTCTAGTCTTCAATTTTATTTTTTTAAATTCTGGATTAATCTTCAATTTTATTATGTCTGCTTCCATGGATGAGTTAAACCCAGGAAATAATGTTGTTGTTTTCCTAGTTGTTACTTTGTCTCTTGTGTATGTGTGCGTGTGTGTGTGTGTGTGTGTGTGTGTGTGTTTTCCTCAAAGTTTTTCTTTAATTCCTTTAATGTATTTATGACCATAAGTAAGGGTTAACAACTATGTTAGCCTGAAATCACAACAAGAAGTCTTAGTGTTCTCAGGAGTGACAGACTGGACTCTGGGTTTGGTGTCAGTCTTTATATCAGTCTTTTCGAGTGTGGCATTTGACTGCAAAAAATTTTCTTCTTTTGGGGAACATAGAGTATGATTGAAGATAGAGTATGATTTAGCACCTAAATGTATAGTGAATATTTTTGAAGGGGTGGGAGGATGGAGATTATAAGGAGATTCACCTATACTTGAGAATAGGTAAAGTGGGCCAAGCTTTTCCTACACAGACTTCAATTAGCAGTGCAATAGATAAGGTAAGGAGCCATTTATTTACTTAAGACAAGGTGCAATCTTGAAGGGTAGAAAAAGTTCCTCAAGGCCTCAGAATAGATCCTGGACTTGGAAGCCAGCCTCCAAAGGGCTATGATGTATAAGTATATCCAATAGTCTTTGCTCTAAGAGATAAGCTTCCAATCAGTGGAAGATGTGGAATAAACAATAAAAAATCCATATTCCTAACTCAGCAAAACAGGGAGTGTGTATGAGGAGTCTAGGGAAGCAAAGAATGTATCAGATGTGATTCAGCTTTGGATTTGAGATTCTAAAACTATAGAACTCCATAACTCTCTAGGCAGCTGCTTTATTTATAATCTCTCCCAATCTCCAGATAGTTCTTTCAGCTTTCTTTTTTAGTTTGTCTTCTTCCTTCATTATTCTTGGGAGAGTAAGGTGGGAAGAATGGGAGAGGGAGTAATGTTTCCTGATCAGTGAAGTTTCTGATTCTATGAGTGGCTTTCTTATTGCTCAGCCTTCTTATTGTTGGTAAGGACATGACTTGTTCTTGATAAAATCATGATGGCTCTTTGTGATCATTGCTTTCTTTTCTAGATGTCTATGAACCATAATTTTTATTATACCTTCTAGAATTCTGCTAGGAATTAAAGACAAACTCACTTGCCTAGAATCTGCAAGCTGTTTTCTTCCTTCTTTGTTGTTGTTGTTTTTAGAAAAATCAAGGGGCAGCTAGGTGGTACAGTGGATAGAGCACCAGCCCTGAAGTCAGGAGGACCTGAGTTCAAATTTGATCTCAAACACTTGACATTCCCTAGCTGTGTCACCCTGGGCAAGTCACTTAACCTCAATTGCCTCACCAAAAAGAAAAAAGAAAAATCAAGATATTTGGTCTTCTACCATCCTCCATGATCTTTCTGAAACAAAGACAATGTGACAGCTATCATATCTTTCAAGTCCACCCAGTTTCCTAGCAAGTAGTTTGTTTGTGGCATATTGACTTGAACTCCTCAGGAACAGGTAAGTACTCTTTACTCTTATTATCTTTCTACTTATCTTAGGTATCAACTCCTACTGGTCATTTATGTTTTGTCTTTCCCCTTCCAAAGATCATTCTTCTTGGCAGAGAAAACAGAAACAAAATAAGAGTTAATCAGCTTAGATCTTTATCTGTTACATGTTATCAGTGTCCCATTCACCCCAACTAGCAGTCTAGTACTTCCTTTGATCTAGTGCCTTCTTTGATCCTCCTCTTTACCCTGATATAAGTAAGTAACCCTTTTAGTTTTTCTTAGATTTCCTGTTAGATTTGAATTACCCTCAAATCTAGCCCTCTTGACACTACATTTATGCCCTTGTTTCCATCTCCTGTACTTATTTTTAAAGATCCAAGTTGGTTGGTAAGTTCCTCTTCATGCTCATTAAAAATTATTTCTTTGTATTTTCAGAATTTCTTTTTTGGGAGTTTCTTGTTTCTTTAGGCTGGCTTCCCAGGTCAACGAAGAGGACAGAAATCATACTGTAAAGGATTGAGAAATGATTAAATTGTGAGGACTTGGCATCAAGGAGTGGAGAAAATTCTTTCTTGGGAGTTTGGCCGTGAAAGTGAGGAGAAATGATAGCTTAGGAAGGTGGTAGGGTCAAGTCAAGGTTTTTTAAGAGTGGGGCAAAGAGACAATTTATAAGGAGATACTAAAAATGACAGATAAGGATTAAATGACAGGGTTTGCTCCTGCAGGAAATGGGAGGGGACACCCCACAAGTCTGGCTTTAGCTAGAAGGGCTGACTCTTTTTCAGAGTAAAGAAGAGGATGAGTAAATACACAGAATTCACTACTGAAGCAAGTAACTTCCCTGAACCTCAGTTTACCTACTTGTAATATTAGAATAGATCATTTCCAGTAACAAACGACTATCTACTAACATTCCCCTTCAATGCAAAATCATGATTCAGCAATGAGAGTTTTTATACCAAAGTGTATAGGGCAACTTGGTCTCTGTGCTGTCTGGGATTGATTTGTTAACTTTAAAGAACAAGAGATGGATACTCAGATGAAATAATCCAACTAATTTATAAAGTCTACCCATGGTGAACGACTGCCCCTTTTCCATGTTCTCTTTGTGTGTCAAGGTTTTATACAAGAAGCTGTATACTTTTTCCAGTTTCCAAGTCTGACTCATATCACCAATTTATTGACCAAATAATCATTCTCATTCATAAGGAAGATATTTGATTATAGGCATCTACCCAGGCAATACTAACAGAAAGTGCTAGATTTGGAGTAAAAAAAGAGTTGAGTTGGAATCTGGCTCTAGACATTTACTAGCTAGATGATCCTGGGTAAGTCACTTAACTTCTCAAGACTCAGTTTCCTCATCTGTAAAATGGGCCTAATAATAGCACTTATCTCATAGAGTTATAAGGATGAAATTAGATAACAATTGCAAAGTGCTTTACAAAACCAATAACAAAGAAAGAAAATTAACATTTATTAGATGCTTACTATAGCTTACTATGCTAAGCATTATCATTATTTTTTGACAAAGCAGCATCCCCACAAAAAACCTGTGAGTAGGAATCATTATTTATTTCCATTTTACAGTTTATATTTCACTGAATTCTTGTGACATTTAAGCCAGATCACTTAATGGGACACTTGATTCTTTTGAATTCCTGCTCCAATTAGAATAAGTAGTCAGTTAAAGAAAGAATGAGAAAGACAAGAGAGAGAATGGTTATATAGAGAGATACATAGAGTTAAATATGGAAATATAAAGAGAAATAAAATTTTAAAATAAAATAATAAAAATGAATCATTATAATTAGGAGTCCACAGAAATAACTGTCAAAAATAGGAATGGACAGGTGAGGCAGTGTTGTGTAATAGAACGTACATTAGACTATGAGGAAGGAATCTGAGCTTATGTGGACTAAGTGATCCTAAGTAAGTCATTCTCTCTCTTTTTACACCTTGCCTTGGTTTCCTCTTCTGGAAAATCATAGTTGGATTAGATAATCTCTAAAGCTCCTAATTCTGAGTTTCTAGTAGTCAATATAATGTATTAGAAAGAACCCAGACCTAGGAGTCAGGAGAACTGAGTTTAAATTCAGTTTCAATTATTAACTGTATGATCTTAGGTAAAACACTTTTCCTCAGCTTCAGTTATCTCTAGTATATGATAGAGATAATAACGTTCACAATTATTACATTAACTACCCTCACAGAGTTATTTTGAGGCTTAAAGTGCTATAGAAATGAAACTTCTTTTTATTCTGAGTTTAAATCTAAGAAAGAAAGAAAGGAAGAAAGAAAGAAAGAAAGAAAGAAAGAAAGAAAGAAAGAAAGAAAGAGAAAGGAAAGAGGAAGGAAAGAAGGAAGGAATGAAGGAAGGAAGAAAGAAAAAGAGAGAGAGAAAGAAAGGAAAGAAAGAAAGAAAAAGAAAGAGTTTATGAGTTGCAGGTGATTCAAAGAAAAATTCATGGGGGGATAAAGTGGAGGGATGCAGGATGCAACACATGACTTATGAGGATCTGTGTGAGAGAAATCACATAAAACATCATCAAGGGAAAAGGAGATGGACTGTTGTATCATGAAAGGGAACAATAACAGTTCAATAATTTCACTGGTCCCCAAGAAATATTAAATGAACCAGAGAAAGACCTATAGTACATTGAGTAAGTCCTTGGGGAAGGATTTATGGACATGGACAAGTATGACTCAAAGTCAAAAAATGTGGAAGGATTCTATTGTGCCTTGTAGAGGGATGAGATCTGCCAAAGTACATACTTGCTGATGGCCAGCTAGGAATCCTAAGAGCCAGTGAGGAGGAAACGAAGAAAACTAACATTTCTTAAATGCCTACTATAAATTTGAGGCACGGTGCCTATTGTTTTACTAAGATCATCTCATTCTATCCTCACAATAACCCCAAGAGGTAGGTACTATTCTCATTTTATAATTTATTATTCCCATTTTACAGTTAAGGAAACTGAGGCAAAGGACTGCCTCAGGGTTACCCAGAAAGTAAATGCCTTAGATTGGAGATGACTTCAAGTCTTCTTGGCTTCAGGCTCAGCACTTTATCCATTGTGCCACTCATCTTCTAGCAGAAAGATTATGGACTTAGAATGAAGTAATAATAATAATAATAATAAAAACCAAACCAAAAAAAATAAATAAAAAACCAAACAACATAGGCCAATGTTGAAATTCATTTAGCTATTTATACATATTTATAGCTATACATATGTATAATAAGAATTTTGTTTTGCTTTGTTTTTCACTGGGAGAGAAGAAAAATAGATTTTTGTTAAATGAAAATAAATTAAATTTTTAAAAAGTATATGTTAATTTTTTACAAGTGGCCCCTAACCCCCATCTGCTAGAATTGGGCCATCCTTGCAGGGGTAAAGTCCATTTCATTGTTCTTCAGACCTCTACCCAGGAGACCATTGTGTTCTAGCGCTGCGGACCCTTACAAAGGAGCTGATCTCCAAGCAGCCTAAAGGAAAGCAAATTCCAGAGGGTGGGCCTCATGATTCCACATTGTTCAATGACCCCGTGGGGTTTAAAGCAATCCTTCAGCTATGCCCAGGTGTTGGACATTTCTAGACAATCCTTAGGGACCTAGGCAAATAGTAACATTTTTTCCCATAATGTAGTGCTTTCTCCTCCTTAGGGCAAATCTACTTCTTTTTTTCTCCAGTAAAATTATTTATTTTTAATATACATTGCTTTATGAATCATGTTGGGAGAAAAAAATTAGAGCAAAAGGGAAAAACCATGGGAGAGAAAAAAAAGAAAAAAGAAGTGAACAAAGAATGTGTTGATTTACATTCAATCTCCATAATTCTTTTTCTGTATGCAGATGGCATTTTGTGTCCAAAATCTATTGGGATTGCCTTGGATCACTGAGCCACTGAGAAGAATCAAATCTTTCATAGTTGATCATCACAGAAACTTGCTGTTATTGTGTACAATGTATTCCTGGTTCTGCTTGTTTCTCTCAGCATCAGTTCATGTAAATCTTTCCAGGCCTTTCTATAATCAGCTTGTTTATCATTTTTTATAGAACAATAATATTCCATTATCTTCACATATGGCAATTTTGCTTCTGACCTAATAATAACAGCCCAGCAGTCATCAGATAGGTAAGCCATCATCTCTTACACATAAGGAAATGAAATTCTGAAGAATTGAGACTTCCTGGATCTAGTTCACAAGGCTGGTGAATAAGGATGTAAACCTGGTTACCTGCCTCTAATTGTAACTCTCTTCATAATGCACAATGTTATCCAAAGCTGGTAAAAGGTTTGGAAAAATGGAAGAAATAGTGCTGGCCATGGGTCCTAAAGGTCTGGTCTAAACCCCAACACTTATTTTTATTTTTTTACTTTTTTTAAATTAAAGCTTTTTAATTTTTAAAACATATACATGGATAATATTTCATCATTAACTATTGAAAAACCTTATGTTCAGTTATCAAACTGTGTATACCATTTGACCCAGCAGTGTTTCTACTGGGCCTATATCCCAAAGAGATCTTAAAGGAGGGAAAGGGACCCAAATGTGCAAAAATGTTTGTGGCAGCTCTTTTTGTAGTGGCAAGAAACTGGAAACTGAAGGGATGCCCATCAATTGGAGAATGGCTG
>JAJPUD010004885.1:49262-168535 GCA_023553655.1 Myrmecobius fasciatus
CTCTCTCTCTCTCTCTCTCTCTCTCTCTCTCTCTCTCTCTCCCTCTCCCTTTCTCCCTCTCCCTCTCCCTTTCTCCCTCTCCCTCTCCCTCTCCCTCTCCATCTCCCTCTCTCTCTCTCTCTCTCTCTCTCTCTCTCTCTCTCTCTCTCTCTCTCTCTCTCCCTCTCTCTCTCTCTCTCTATATATCTTTCTCTCTCTCTCTGTCTCCATCTCTCTCACATACACACAAACACAGACACACATACATGTGCACAAACCCCCCCACACATATACTAAAAGAGTTCTCCTTTCCCATGAAAGTACTTAGACTACCAATACATCAAATATAGAACAGATTTATTTAACCAAAGTATAAACTCTCCTTGACTTAAAAATATCATCTTGTGTTTGATTCTCCCCCAACTAACTCCCAAGGGAAAAGTACTGGGTGGACCTAGTGCCCTCACAATGGACTGTTGATTTGGGGAATGCTATGAACTGTCTTAAGACTGTGACTATAGATAGAACTTTACACATTGCTATGGACTCTACAGAAGGAAGTAAGGCATTAGGGGAGGCATTCAAGAAAAGAGGCCAAAGCAATTGCTTTCTATGTGAAGACATCTAAGTGCCATCCCTAGAGAGATTTCCAAAATCAGGACCAGTGCATTCAAAGGTACTCTGGTGTGACTCTCAGGGGATTAAATTTTTAAATATGGGGGCAGAGTATGTGCTAAAGAGGATCCTTTTAAGAACCTTCTAACTCCTTCTCTAATCTCCTTAATGAAGGAATTAGATCCTTGATAAGAGAATAAATTGTGAACTCATTTAAACTTTATTTTTAAGAAACCCAAAAAGGATTCAATAGGACCTTCTCGGGCTCTCTCTGGGTACACTCCACACATTTACAATTCAATATATCAAAGAGCCACTATTTTCACAATCTGGATAAAATCTGGCACACTTCAGTAGACATTCTCCATGACTTAATAGTTCTGGAACAATTCATCAGTTGGTGTTTAACTCTTCAATGATGACCCTCTTCTCTGAGCCTTTGGAAGTAGTCTTTGGGTAATCTTTTGAAAGAGTAGTCTTTAGAAGACAAACATTCAGCCCTTCACTGAGCACATGTTTGAAACTATTATGACTTGGTAGGGTGAGCCAGAATAGAGGATCACAGGCCCATAGAATCTATGATTCCAATTAAAAAGAAAATTTAAAAATCAGTAAACCTAGCTCCTTCATTTTTCAGAGAAAGAAATTCAGGCCTAAAGAAGATAAATGCTTGTCTAAGATCACATAGTTTTGTTCTTCCTGTGTATTTGGTCCTTGAGAACCCAAGATCTTCATACCATGACTAAGTATGAGTAAGAAGACTTCAATCAAGACAAGTACTTTTGTTTGATTTTTGCAAGTGAGGAAACTAAACTACAGAGTAGTTAAGTGACAAGAGGACACAAAAATTATAAAGGATTTCTATGATCATCCCCTTATTTTAAAAATGAGAAACTTGAGGCCAGGGAGATGAAATTTTCTACAAGGGTCACATAGGTAGTATGAGGTCTCTGTAACTAGAGCTGGGACTAGAACCTATAGCTTCTGGCTATCAGACTATACTATACAATTTAATTCAATATTTCAAGAGATGTGTGATGTCAATTTAAGCATTTAAACAGAACTATTATTATTACTATTATTATCTGACTTTGGGGCAAATCATTCAGTCTCTCTGGGCCTCAGTTTTTTTATCTATAAAATTAGAAAGTTAAATAATATGATTTTTAAGCTTTTTTTCTAAAAACTTAAGATACACAAATGAATTAGGAGAATTTCAGAGAAACTTCTACTGATGCTTGTGTAATAGAGGAGTTGGCCAATCTGTTAGAATTTGCTCTCTTTACAATATGTTCAGATTTTACCCCATGATTTGTTGAAGACAACACATTTTTAACAGTAGGTTCAGTGAGTAGGAAGAACATAATAGAGAACAGGCCAGTAGTTCAATGCTTAAGTTCAGTCCTCTGTATAACCCACTAGAAAGGGATCCAAGCATTGTGTATGCCATGGGCTCTCACTGGCAAGTGGCTATCATTACACTTGCATAAAAATAGAAATGAAAAATATGACAGTCAGTTAACAATAACAATCATAAAATTTTATTGTGTGGCAGCTACTGGTCTGTTCTTAGAATTTCCAGCTCTTCAATTTTCACTAGCTCTTCTGCTTGGTTTTAATTTTATGAACACCATGCTTCCCCCAAGATAAACTCATCACTAGAAATCTCATTGTCATGGAGACTGCTTCAGTTATGGTATTCAACACCTCCTCAATAGCCTCAGCAGCCTCTCCCCTTTACATGGAAGATGCAATAAATCATGTCACCTAAAGCCTCCCATAATAAAGGAATCGGAATTTTTAACTCATAATTTCTCATCTGCTGATCTCTTTGGTTTTGCCCTTTGTTATCATGCCCCCACACTGAATACCCTCTGGTGCCTTACCACCTTCACCTTTCTTTTATATAGTGTTTTCTCCCATTAGATTGTAAGTTCCTTGAAGGTGGTCCTTGGGAAGCTATTATTTTAGACACTGATGGTTTACAGGAGCAAGTTGACCACTGAAGTGACAATCAAGATAGGCTAAGTCTTTGAACAGGGGTCATTTTCAGTCAATTAATATGTAAAAACTTTATGCAAGGTATCCCTCCTCTGAATGAGTCTAAAATATCCAGATAATTGTAGCCAATCAGACCAAACAATTGTGTCAGATCTGAAGTCTTTAGAGAAATGAACTATGGAAATGACTAATAGAATTGTAGAATGTCAGAGCTGGAAGTGACTTCAGAGCCCAGAATGTCCAACAAGAAATAACCTTAGAACATAAAATGTCAAAGCTGGAAGTGATCTTAGAACATTCTCCCCTCTTATCTCTTCTGAGAGCTTTCCTATCCCCGACTTTAACTTTCATTATCTCCTTCTCTTCTACCATCTTTCTTACTTCCTACAAATATGTCCCATCCTTTGCTTTGCTTTGCTCCCATCCTTAAAATAATCTCATCCAATTTTAACATCCCCTCAAACTATGACCCAATATCTCTCCTCCTCCCTTTCGGGGTAAAACTCCTAGAAAGAGTAACCTATATTCTGTGTCTCTGCCTTCATTTCCTCTCCACCCACTCATTTCCCTTGTAATCTGACTTCTGACCCCAACACTTGACTGAAACTTCTCCCTGAAACTTTGCTCAGGCTTTCTCACTGTTAAAACTGATGACCTTTTCTCAGATGTTATTTTCTAATAACCCTCTGTAGCTTTTTATACTGACTCCATCTTTTCTTCCTGAATACTTTTCTCTCTTGGCTTTCCTGAACATTGCTGTCTTTTAGTTGTTTTTTTTTTTCCCCACTTAACTCACTCCTCAGGCTCATTTGGTGATTTACCCATCTTCCTTCACTTAAGAATGGGTATTGGCCCAAAGCTTTATCCTGGGCTTATTTCTCTTTGCTTTTTGTTTTCTTCCTTCATAATCTCATCATCTTCCATGGGATCAGTTTGCATCTGAATGTAAATAATTTCCAGTCTTTATGTCTTTCCTAAATTTAGCCCCACATCTTCATCTGGATAACCCATCAGTGTTTCAAATTCAAAGTACCCTAAATGAAACTCATTTCTTCTCACTATCCAAATGCATCTCCACTGCAAACATCTCTATTTCTTCTGAGAATACCACCTCTCTCCCAGTCACCTAGATTTATAACCTAGACTTTTCCTCTTCTCTCACATTCAATATCCAATCAGTTGCCAAGCCTTGTTGCTTCTACCACCACAGTGGTATATCTATCTTTTATATCTGTCCCCTTTTCTTCATTTACACAGCAACCACCCTACCTCTTCTGGACAAATAATAGCATCCTAATTGAGCCCCTTTATTCAGGTCTTTCCTCTCTCCATCCATCTTCCACATAGATACCAAAATAATATTCCTAAATCTTGGTTCTGAACATATCATTCCCTTGTACTAAAACCTTCAAAAACTCCCCCATGCTTCTAGAATAAAATAAAAACTCTTTGGTCTGCCATTTAGGTCCTACCTCCAAAGGGAGGTCCCTTTCCAACCTTATTTTATATTACTTCCTTTAGCAAACTCTACATCCAAACCAATCTAGAACAGATGTTTCCTAATGTCAGTATTCCAATTTCTGACTTAGTCCACAAGTATTTTTTTCTTTTTCTTTTTCTTTATTTATAATTTTTTAATCAAAGCTTTTTATTTTCAAAATATATACATGGATAATTTTCAACATTCATCCTTACAAAACCTTGTGTTCTAATTTTTTGCCTCATTTCCCTCACCACCTCCCCTAGAAGGCAAGTGATCCAATATGTGTTAAACATGTACAATTCTTCTGTATTCCCACAATTATCTTGCTGCACAAGAAAAATCAGATAAAAAAATGCAAGCAAATAATAACAAGAGTGAAAATGCTATGTTGTCATCTACATTCAATTCCCACTCTCCTCTCTCTAGGTTTAGATGGCTCTTTTCATCACAAAGCTATTGGCATTAGCCTGAATCATCTCATTGTTGAACAGAATTACGTCCATCAGAATTGATCATTGTATAATATTGATGTTCTCCTGTGATCTCCTGGTTCTCCTCATTTCACTTAGCATCAGTTGATGTAAGTCTTTCCAGGTCTCTCTAAATCATCTAAAATCATCCTGCTGATCATTTCTTACAGAACAATAATATTCCATAACATTCATATGCCATAACTTATTCAGCCACTCTCCAACTGATGGACATCCACTCTGCTTCCAGTTTCTTGCCACTACACAAAGGGCTGCCACAAACATTTTTGCACATGTTGAGTCCCTTTTCCTCCTTCATAATCTCTTTAGGATACAAGCCCAGTAGAGACAGTGCTGGATCAAAGGGTATGCACATTTTGATAGCCCTTTAGGCATAGTTCTAAATTGTTCTCCAGAATGGTTGAATCAGTTCACAACTCCAACAATATATTAGTGTCCCAATTTTCCCACATCCCCTGCAATATTCATCTATCTTTTCCTGTCATCTTAGCCAATCTGAAAAGTACCAAATAGTGGTACCTCAGAGTTGTCTTATTTGCATTTCTCTGATCAATAGTGATTTAGAGCACCTTTTCATATGACTAGAAATGGTTTTAATTTCTTCATCTGAAAATTTCCTGTTCATATCCTTTGACCATTTACCCCCTGGAGAATGACTTGAATTCTTATAAATTTGAGTAAATTCTCTACATATTTTATAAATGAGGCTTTTATCAGAACCTTTGAATGTAAATTTTTTTCCCAGTTTACTGCTTCCCTTCTAATCTTGTCTGCATTGGATTTGTTTTAATATAATCAAAATTATCCATTTTGCATTCAATAATGTACTCATGTTCTTCTTTGGCCACAAATTCCTTACTTCTCCACAGATCTGGGAGGTAAACTAACCTTTGTTCTTCTAATTTGCTTAAAATATCACTATGTCTAAATCATGAAACCATTTTCATCTTATCTTGGTATAGGGTGTTAGGTGTGGATCAATGCCTAATTTCTGCCATATTAATTTCCAATTTTTCCAGCAGTTTTTGTCAGAAAATGAGTTCTTATCCCCAAAACTGGGGTCTTTGGGTTTGTTGAACACTAGATTATTATAGTCATTGACTATTTTGTTTTGTAAACCTAATCTATTGCACTGATTGACTACTCTGTTTCTTAGCCAGTACCAAATGGTTTTGATGATTACTGCTTTATAATATAGTTTTAGGTCTGGTACATACAGGTCACCTTCATTTGCATTTTTTAAATTAATTCTTTTGAAATTCTTGACCTTCTGTTCTTCTAGATGAATTTTGTTATTTTTTCTAGCTCTGTGAAATAATTTCTTGGGAATTTGATTGGTATGGCACCGAATAAATAAATTAATTTAAGTAGTATTGTCATTTTTATTATATTAGCTTGGCCTACCCACGAGCACTTGATATTCTTCCAAGAGATTAGATCTGTCAGTCCACAAGTATTTATTCAGATCTTATTACATGCTTAGTGCTAAGGATACAAATGAAGATGGGGAAAACAAGTGGGAAGACTTCATAGAAAAGGTACTCAAATTGAGCTTTGAAAAAACAAAGGACTGAAAAAATAAATTGTAGTAGTTAATATTCAGGGGAGCAGAGATGAAGACAGGTTGCAATCTATACAGAGGGAGGCAGTTTATATCAATTGTCAAAGTAGTCACCACACAATAATCAACTCTTGTCATGTTTTGCTCATAACATTGCACCTCTGGCTCCCAGTTAATTTTTTCTCCTCAACTTACCCTGTATTTATTTATCTGTTCAAAATATATGCTGTATCTTTTAGTTAGAATGTCCCTTCAGAACAGGGACCGATCTGCTCTTATCTTTGCATGCCCAGGAAGGTTAGCTCCCTCACTTTCACAAAGTAGACACTTCCTAAATTCTTGTTGTGTGGACTTAGAACTGAAAGGGATCATAGAACATAGACTGTCAGAGCTAGAAGTATCCTTAGAACATGAAACACACATGAACTGAGGACTGAAAAGGTCATAAAATGTAGAAAACATGGAATATTAAACCAGGAAGGGACCTTAGAGATAATATAATTTAGGACTTCCTTTTGTACTGAGAACCTATGGAACTCCTTTTTAGAATATTGTTTTCAAATGTATAAAGTAAAATGCATAAGATTCCAAAGGAAACTGATTAAGCTGAAGTTGATTCTAAAAAATTAAAAAATATGTGTCCAGATCCCATGTTAAGAACTCCTAGTCCAACTTTCTAATGTTACAAATGGAGAAAATCAGGCCCAAAGAGGAGATATGAATTGCTTTGACCACTAACATACTACAGGTGATAGGAATTCAATCTTCTCTCAAGTCCAATGCTTTCTCTGGGACTAAAGAAAACTAGCTCTCTTTATTTTGTAGCAGGTAACCTCCTTTAAACCAACAGGATGTTAGACTGAATCACAGACCGAAACAGTCTTTGCATTCAAGGATCCCAGAGTGCAGGTGTCCCGGAGGTCTGTGTTACAACCTCTGCATTTACTGCGTTGAATCTCACCTCTTCGGGGCTCCAGGATCTGTGCTTTGAGATCCTTTTTGGCAGGGACCTTCAGGTGCTATCTCCTCACCCGGGAGGGCTGCTCCTCCCCTTTCTCCAAGGGGTCTCTGTACAGGCAGATCAGGTTGCCCGAGGTGTTGGCAAAGCAGCAGGTTTGCGTGGGCGCCCAGCACTGGACATGCTACCTGGGCTCCTAACAGACAGAGGAAGCCAACGCCAGATGGAGCGTCAGATCAGGCGTTTGTTTTTCTTGCAATTAAGGGAGGGGGAGAAAATGTTGCTTGTAATTAAACAAGGAAAATGTTACATAAACCACCCCCCACAACAGCTGCGCTAATCCCTGGAGGGGACAGCAGAGCAGTGGGTTAAACACTGGCAAGACTGGGAAATATTTGATGTCTTTCAGCATGGAGTATCCCGTGTTGAAGGAGGGGGCTGGGCCACTTACATTGTTGCTGCTGCTGCTCCTGCCGCCCCCATTTGGGGTACCCCTCAACCCCCAGCCAAGTGGAAATGCGTGGACCTACAGCCAGGAAACCTTGAAGTGGTGAATCCTTATAAAATCACAACTCCATGGAACCTTAAAACCTAGAACACAAAATATCAGAGCTGGAAAAATGCCCAAACTTCACACTTATAACACGTGTCCAATCTGTTACAAGTCCCGCCTTTTCTCCCTTTGCAGCATCTGTCCAGATGTGTCCCCTTTTCTCTATTGAAACAACCACTACTCTAGCCTTCCCTGCCCCCTTCCCCTTAATACACATTCTGTCATGAACTATTGAGATAACTTTATCTCCCTGCTCAATTCTCCTCCCCTGGAGTCCACCATTCACTCAGCTGCCAAAGTGATTTTCTTAAAAGGGCAGCTCTGACCATGTTACCCCCCTAACTAAGTAAACTACAGGGGCTCACTATTACCTCCAAGATCAAATATGAAATCTTCATGTTCACTTTAAAAGCTCTTCATAACCTGGCTCCTTCCTACCTTCCATTTTATTCCCCTTGACATAGTATCATTCACAAGGTCTTCTTGCTGTTCCTCAAACACAACACAACTCTAAGTTTTCCCTGGCTGTCCCTCACATCTTGAATGTTCTCACTCCTCACTTCTACCCCCTTGTCTTCTCTGGCATCCTTCAAGACTAAGCAGAATCCCACCTTCTACAGGAGACCTTTCAGGATCTCTCTCCCAACCAATGCCTCTGAGATTACCTTCTATTTACTCTGTCTATATCTTGGATGTACACATTTGGGGGGGCACTCTCTCTCTCTCTCTCCAATTGAATGTGGCCCATATGAGTCCAGGGATTATGTTTTTTCTCTTCTTTGTACCTCTAGGTCTTAACACAGTGCCTGTCTACTTAATCAATGTTTGTTGCCTAACTTAATTAACACAGAATCTAGAATTTCAAAGCTAGAAGGAACTTTCACACAGAATATTCCTCAATCCATCACCCAGGCCACCTTGACATCTGCTCTTCTGTGAGTGTGTGCTTACCTATCCCCACACACCTTCACCCTGCTCCAGGCACAATAAGCAAATCAATTGATTTCTCTATAGATTCAATCACCATCACTGTGACTCTTCCAAACAAAACTCATTTTTCCAGATACAACTTCTCTATTTCCTATTTGTATTGTCTTTCCCTATTAAAATAGACACTCTGATATGAGAATAATCTCACTTTTGTATATTTATTTCCATAATTCCTAGCATACTCAAATGGCTTAACAAATTTGTTTTCATTCATTCATTTATTCACCACAGAATATTCGATCTTCAAAGGACTTTAGAACATAGAGAATGTGAGAACTAGAAAGCATAAGAAGATAGAGTTTGTCAGAAGGGACTTTTGAACTCAGTATGTCAGAGCTAGAAGGAACCATGGAGTATAATATGTTGGAATTTGGTGAGCCCTGGAAACTATCCGATCCACTCTCTCTCTTCGATTTTTATGAAGAACCAATGAATTCTGTGTTATGGAAAAAGATGATGGACTTGGGGTCAGAAGATCCATGCATGGTAAGAAAGACCTAAGTTAGGGTCTTGGTTCTGATACTTAGTTGTCACTTTGTCTTTTAAGGCACCAATTTCATCCTGCCCTGTCTCAATTGTTAGAGTGCTTTATAACTCATTATAAAAATATAATATGCTGTTTCTGACACATAAAAAAATGAAGTCCAGAAATGTAAAGTCACTTGCTGAAGCCTCAATAACAATTAAAGAACAAATTAACAAACAAGAACAATTAAAAGAACAAACAAGTTCAGAGTTTTTTGTTGTTGTTGTTCTTGCTTTTTTTCTTTGTTTTCTCCACTTAATAGTATTTTATTTTTTCCAATGATCTATAAATGTAGTTTTCAACATTCATTTTTGTAAGATTTTGAATTCCAAATTCTTTTTCTTCCTTTCTTCCTTCCCTCTCCCCTCCCCAAGACAGTGAGCAATCTGATAGAGGTTATACATATACAATTATTTTAAACATATTTCCATATCAGCCATATTGTGGAAGAAAAATCAAAACAAAAGGGAAAAAAACACAAGAAGGGGGGTGGGAAGGAGAAAATAGTATGCTTCACTTTGCATTTAGTCTCTATAGTTCCTTCTCTATATACATATGGCATTTTCCAGCCCAAGTCTATTTGCTCCTTCATTCTTGAAGAATATCAATAGCAGCCAGGAGGTAAATTGAGATGAGTATTTAACTTGGATTGAGGAAGACCAGAGCTGAAATCTTGTCCCTGAATAAGACATAACTTCTCATATCCTCACTTTGCTAATCTGTAAAATGAGACTTTAAAATGAGAAAAAGGTCCTTTTCCAAACTAAACTGCCAAGCAAAGAGTACAACTCTGTTGGGTTGGCCACCTTGTTCAAACGCCAAATGTATACTTGCCAAAAAGATTACTTTATGGAGAACTCAGGGCAAGTGTTCACAAAGTGGTCAGAAAAAGCTATACTAGGACATATTTAAGGTTTCTCTTAAGTACTTTAAAACTGTTTGTATGACATAGGAGACTTTGGCACAGGACAGTTGCCTAGTATGGCATGCCTTCATCAGAGAAGGTGCTGTGCTAAATGAGCAAAGCAGAATTGAATTAGCTCAGAAGAAATGCGAGACACAGTTAGAAAAGCCATCCCAAAGGTTCATAGGGACTATTTGTGTCTGACCTGTGGCAAAGCATTCTGAACTTGTGTGGGTCTGATCATCCACAGTTGGACACACTGTAACTTGACTCTAACATAGCAATGTCATTCTGGTCTTCTTCAAGAACAAAAAACTACAATCAATTTACCAAATAAAATGAGAATGATAATTGCACCTATTTTGAACATAATTGCACAAGGTGCTTATAGGGATGAAATGGGACAATCCATATGTGAAAAATTCTCCATAAACCTTAAAACACTGTATGTATTAGCTATTAACAATAAGGATACAATTAGTAATTCACCTAAGCTCCTCTGGATTGTTCATTTTTGCTTGTGAGATATGCAGCAGGGAATGCATAGAAATTGTTTGTACTCCTACTTTACAGATGGGAAAACTAAGCAAAGCATGGAATCAAGAAGCTAATTCACCTAAGGATCTAGAACTAGTCAATAGGAATGAGCTTCAGCCTCTAGGTTCCTAATGGTCCCTTTCATCCACACTTAGGTCAATAGCTTTTCCTCTTCTCATTTCAAGATAACTAGCTCTTTGCTTACCAGTGAATGTCTGGGCCCCGAGGACCCATTCTCATTCTATCACCGCCCACCCAGTGAGAAGCAGGAAGTGGAGATCTGGCCCCTAGTCTTGGAGAGTTTTTATTTTTTTATTTTTTTTATTTTTTTTTTTTAGTAGAACCCTAAAGCTGTAGAGGTTCCCTCCCTTAAGAACTTTATCAAAGCTTTCATCTCCTGGTCATTAATTGGAATAACTGTTGGGAACACCCATTCACTTGTTGTTTGATGCTGTTGCTGACTCACCTGTTTTCCAAGTTAATTCTTGGTCTAAGATAGATACATACATTCTTTCTTCACAGAAGATAGGGCTGAAATGTTTTCCCACACAGCCCAAGTATCTAAGGTCATGTAGGCACAGTCTCAGTATTATAAGATTTGGAACTGGAAGGAACTTCAGAGATCTTGTCATTCAACCCCCTCAGTTTAGACATAAGGAAATGGAAGCTAAGAGAGAAGAAATAATTAACTCAGTTTCACACAGATAATAAGTAGCGCAGCTAATATTTGAACACAGGTCTTCTGATCCTAAATCCATTTACTTTCTAAACTGCCTAATGTCGTCACATAGAAAAAGAAGCACAAGGAACTTAATTATTCTGTCCAGGGATTACCTCCCCAAAACTTTGGATGTGGGAGAATGGTTCAGTCTCTATCTTCCCAATTTGGAAAGAATTAATGTATATCCATGTTGGGGCAGTAAAGTGGGTCAGTGGAGAAGGTGTCAGGCCTACAGTCAGGAAGATTCATCTTCATGAGTTCAAATCCAGCCTCAGATACTTCTTGACCATATGATCCTAGGCAAGTCACTTAATTCTGTTTGCCTCAGTTTCCTCATTTGTAAAATGAACCAGAGAAGGAAATAGCAAACCACTCCAGTACCTCTGCCAGGAAAACCCCAAATGGGGTCATGAAGAGTCAGACAACACTGAAAATGACTGAAATACAGCAAACATCTATATTAGAACAAGAGAGAATTTTTGTTCAGATGGGGGTGAGACTAGATGATCACCAGTCTCTTCTTGCTTTGCCTTGAAGGTAATTTGGCACAAATTACATATGAATATAATGATTTTTTAAAAAAAGAAAATAGCTATTGTTTCATTAAAAGTAACTGTGTAATCCTAGCCAAGTCACTTAACCTACATATGCCTCAGTTTCCTTAACTGTAAAATGGGTACAATAACAACATTTACTTCTCAGATGAGATTTGTACTTAGTAGGAAGCTTGGCACACAGTAGATGCTATATAAATACTTATTCCCTTCCTCCCTTTCCCTTCCCCTTCAGTACCCCTATACTCTTGATAAGTATCAAAAGAATATTTCAGAGAAAAGTAAGGTTTCTAGCTAAGGGATGGCAGACTGCCCAATGTTAGTGCACAAGGCAGTGGAGAATAGGAAACTGGGTAAGAAGGAAATGGGGCTTCAGCTCAGGAGTATGCTGGAGCCAGCTCATACCTGCTTGAGAACAGATTATTAAATTTTCAGTGTGAGAATTTTCATCTTGGAAATCAGCAAAGCTACAAGTCAGGGCTTCCTTTGTTTTTTGTGGATTGTCTCCCCAAAGAAAGTGATAGAGAAAATGTCTATAATGAAGATTAAACTTAAAAGTGTGTTACATATATTCCCAACCTACCCCACCCCCATTTAAACCCCTATTTAAATATTTTTCAGTATGCTCCTGTTCCAGTTTTAGTCTGGGTTTTGTCACACATTTGCTAGCTGTGTGACCTGCCTGGGTGACCTTGGGCAACCCACTTAATTTCTCTTTTTCTAGAAAATAGGGTTGGGTTAGTCTCCTAAATAGCTTCTAGTCTTTGGATAAAATCATCATAAAATAAAATTTCCCCTCACTCAGCATACATTTTTTCATTGTAAAGTGAGAGATGATAATGATATAATGATGATTTTGATAATTATGATTTACATTTCTATAATGTTTGTTGTTGTTGAATTCATTTAATCCTGTTAGATGCTGGGTTCCTTCAGTTGGGGTTTTCTTAGCTGTTTCTTACCCCACTGGGGATTTTCTTGGCAAAGATGCTGAAGTGTTTGCCATTTTCTTCTCCAGCTCATTTTACAGATGAGGAAACTGAGGCAAACAGAGTTAAGTGACTTACCCAGGGTCAAAAAGCTGGTAAATGTTTGAAGCCAGATTTGAACTCAGGTTTTTCTGACTTCAGAGCCAGTGCCCTACCCACTGTGTCACTTAGTTGCCCCTTTCTATAGACCTAAAAGATTTGCAAAGGGGTCCTTCTCAATATTGTGAAGTTGGGAGTACCAACATAACTAACTTCTTTTCGCAGATGAGGTTTAGTGAAATTTCATGGGATGATTCTACACAGATCTGCTATGTTGTAGTTTTGTTTTGTGGAGTAATATGTCTAAGTATTTTCTCAATAGTCCCAGGATGGGATAATAGAAAGAGCCGACTTTGGAGTCAGAAGACAAAGGTTCAAATTCAGTTTTGTCTCTTGCCACTTGTGTTGTCTCAAGGAAATCACAATCTCTCTTGAGCTGGTTCTGCTCCTCAGGACCAGGAAGTTGACCAGATGACCTTGAAAGTCTCTTCTAACCCTAAATCTTGGGATTCTATGACCTGCTTGTGGTCACACAACCTAAATAATACTGCCAAAATTCAAACCCAGGATTCCTGATTCCAAAGCAAGCAGTTTCCCCACAACACTAGGATGATTTTTGAGCTTCCTTCTGGCCCAATTTTCTGTGACTTCATAACTAAGCAATTCTGTATCTGAATGAACCTGGAAATCCATGTATGTGAACAGGGCTAAAGGAGAAATGTCTTGAAGTATGTCTCAGGTGTCTAAGTCTATGATGAGTTATCTTATACCCAGGGTGGCCAGGAACCATTAGCAGCTTCTGGAGTAAGAGTGGGGAAAGATGGCCACAGGTCAGTCAAACAGTCAAAAAGGATTTATTAAGCACTCCTTATGTGCCAGGCACTCCTAAGTGCTAAGAATATAAAGGCCACAACATGGTGCCTTCCCTCAAAAAGCTCACACTCTAAGGAGGTCAATGAAAAAAATACAGCATATATTATTGTATGTATATATCTATATAGACACACACGTGTACACATGTGTATATACAATGCACATCCATATACAGCAGATGTGAGTGTATATATGTATGTGTACACACGTGTTTGTGTGTATATAGTATGTGTGCATATGTGTGTCTATTTATAGATGGAAATATATTAATACCTGTGTATTGTGTATATGTGCATGCATGTATATCTATATATAATAGATCAGTGCATACATGTACAAATTTTTATCTCTGTGTTATATATAATAGACATGTATGAGCATATGTGTATGCATATATGTGTGCATTTATACATGGTAGATATGTGTGTACACATGTGTATATTGTGTACCTATATATAGAAGGTATATGTGGATATGTGGATATATCTCTATATAATAGATATGTTGGTATATAGATGGATATGTGGATATCTATGTGTACAGTAGACATATGTACACATGTGTGTGCATGTGTGTACATATCCATATATAGTAGGTATATGTGAGTATATGTATATATGTACTATATACAGTAAATATATGTATGTGTATCTACATATTAGATATATGTATGTATTTGTACATATGCTATAAGAGATACATGTGTATATCTATGTATATAGTAGATATATGAATATATGTACATATGTGTATATACCTACATATAGAAAATATGTGTATATATGTACATATGTGTATATACCTACATTAGTAAATATGTGTATATATGTATATCAGTGTATATAGTAAATATGTATATGCATAACTATATGCAGTAGAGATGTACATATATGCATGTATGTGAATATGTGTGCATCTATATATTATAGATATGCATTACATATGTTCATATATTATAAACTGTGTCTATGTATATAGCAGATATGTGTATATCTGTATCTGTGTATATATGCATGTATATGTGTATATTTATATACAGTAGTAGATGGTCATGTATATGCACATACATGTACATGTGTGTTTCTGGATACAGAGTAGATATATTTGTATGTGTGTTCATATATGTGGGGGTATATAGTAGATATATGTGTGTATTTGTATGTATATGTGTGTATTTATATATAGTAGAAATATGTTTATATATATATCTCTAGATATAGTAGAGATATATGTGTGTGTATATATGTAGGTAGATATAAATTATTATATACATACAACAAAGCAACAACAGAGAAGGCTTAGACTCTTGTTATGGAAATTCCCTGAACCTCATCTACAAAAATAAGGTGTGTATAATTCTCATTTCATAATGTTGGGGAAGGAATGATCCTTTGCATATCTTTATGTACTATAAAATGGTAAATTAGCATAATCATGATTATATGCATATAAGACATATATACATTACATATACTCATAAGCACACATACATAGATATGTGTACATACATAGTTATGCATATAAAATATCTAAATAAAAGATGATTTCAGAGGCAAGGCACTGATAGGGTGGGGAGAAGCATGGGAAAGATTCCCTGTAGTGGGTAGAATTTGACCTGAGTCTTCTAGGAAGCCAGGTAGCATAGGAAAGGAGAGAGAGCATTTTAAATATAGGAGATAGCTACTGAAAAAGAAAGGAATTGGGAGCTGGAGTATCCTATCTAAGGAAGAACAGTAAGATCAGTGCAGCTGAATCATAAAAGTATGTAGAAGTTCAGGGAGGTTGAAGTCAGGAAATCATTTAGAATGGACTAAATAAGGCAGCAATGCCCATAGTAAGTACTCAGTAAATGTTTGTGGAGTTGGGTTTGTTCAGATTGTCATGTTGTTGATTTTTTGGATGGGAAATCCAGTCTAGACTTTTTCAGAGAGAAAAAATATAGCTTTCTAACAATCGGAGCTGTCTCAAAAGAGAATGAGCAGCCCTGTGTTGTATTTTTATTTATTTTGTTAAACATTTCCTAATTCCATTTTAATCTGGTTTTGGCCTGCTGGTCACAGGTTTTATGCCCCTGTTTATAAAAGCTTATAGAAGAGGCAGACTAGACATGCTCCCTGGGGTCCTTCTAGTTCTAATTATTTTGGATCTCCTACTGATCATTTTTAGAACTTTGGGCTAGTTAGTTACCTCATCTCTCCTGGCCTCAATTTTTTCCTCTGACAAGTAGAAGTATTGAATAAGAACAAATAAAAACAGCTAATGCTTTAATTATTTCATCCTTTCCTCACAACAACCTTGGTGAGTAAGGCAATTATTATCTCCATTTTTACAGAAGAGAAAACTGAAGTAGACAAAGTTTAAGTGACTTGCCCAGTCATATCTGATAAACATCTTTCTGACTCTAGGTTTAACACTTCAATAAAATCATTTGCCTGCTCCTAAAACTAGAGGATGACAAATTTTATGATTCTGTGATTCTGGAAAGTATGCATCTGAGCAAAAATGACGAAATGACATTATGGTGCAAGCCTAAATTCCCTTACAAATTTGGTAATTATGGACTATCCAGCAAGGCTGGGTTTGGTGCTGTCAGCTTTGGGATAGCTCAGGTGCCCTCTTCTGGCTAGAGGACTGTTCCCATTAGCAGCTTGGAAAGGCAGGAATCAAGTAGCTGTTTGGTCTTTCTTCTTCCAGTGTTCAGACAAGCCAGGATGCTTAAACTAAATAAAGCCAAGTGCTGAAATACCCTCTACTAGGTCAACAGAGATCATTGTTTGTCCAGACCCAAACCGAATGCACTGGAAGAACAGTTTTCAGAAAGGAACTGAGTTCAAGGTCAAATAACTTGTTCAGGGTTACACAGGTAGTAAATGCTAATAGAGAATCAAGTACAAGATCTTTTGACTTCAAATCTGGTGCCTGACCCATTCTATCAAACTGCCTTATGGTTGAGAGCAAATTGCCTATAGTGGTAAAATATTAGATTTATTAAAGATAAAGAAAAGAATTGATACAACTCCTTGGATTCAGAGAATGGATAGTCCAATTGATTTCTAGATCATTCTTTCCATTTTGCTCTTTCTGTTAAGGTCAAAGGATTGACCTTTATAGAGATTATTGCTTGTATATTCCATCCATAGTTAGAGTACGCATAAGTGGCTAGAATTGTTAGTCAGGTATGCAATGATCCATGACTCCAGGTACTATCTCTGGACATCTCTGATTGGGATCCAGTTATCACATTTGAAACTGGAAGGAAATTCAGAGACCATTTAGTGACTAGTCCAAACTTTTCTTTTATAGGTGAGAAAAGACGGTCAGAGAGGTAGGGTTTTACACAGTTAGTAGTAATGAGATTATGATTTGAACTGACGTCCCTGACCCAAAATTCAGTATTGTTTTCACCATTCCATGCTACCATAATGGACAATATAAACTACTGAGTGTGTAAAGTAGAGAGGGCCATGAAGGGGGGTTATTTAGTGCCAAGTCAATGAAAGTGACTTAGATTTCCATTTGCAGAAAATGGCCTCTTGCTGTACCCTGATCTGTGTTCAAGCTTTCTCTCCCAGCTTCTTTGCTGTTCTGTTTTATAGAATTTAAGTCCATCTTTTCCTTAAGATTATCACCTTTTTCCCCTTTTGTTCTGATTCTTCTTTCACAGCATGATTAATATGGAAACATGTAGAATGATTGTACATGTATAAAGGGAGGTTTTCTTGAAAGTAGCTCATAGACAAAAGATGTTGAGAACTATTGGGATATTTCAAGGTAGTTCAAGTCCAGGGAGAAAAAAATAAACTATCCAAGATCTGCCAAAACTTGCTAGAATCCAAGTCTCTCAGGCAACATGGTTTAATAGGAACAAGACAGGATTTGGAGTCAGAGAACCTATATACAACCTTGGTTCTGCCGCTTCCTTATTACCTGCATAACCCTGAATAGATTATTTCAGTTCTCCTATATTCTAAAATCTCTTCCAGCTATAACAATCCAATGATCCTCTCCTAATTTACTTACAAATACAAGTTTTGAGCTTCTCTGCTTTTTATAATGCTCCTCTCATCCCCCAAACTTTCTATATTTTTGCCCTTTCCCTGATTCCTATCCCCTCTTCTAAGAAATCCCATTGTCTCCCATTGTAAATCAATGGAAACAAAGCTTCTTATATATGACTCTTTAGAACCTGTGTAAAATGATGTTCACCTTTATTTGTGGTAGTTATTTTTTCTCAGAGTGAAAAACTAGAATCAGCTCTATGCTCTATAGTCTGACTTATTACAACTATATGTTCAATTATTTTATTTCTTGACTAGGTTCTCTTAAATTTTGTATTTCCCTCAGTACCCAACACTGGCTTTCTAGCTGTTCCATAAACAAGACATTCCATCTCTTGGCTCCAGATATTCTCTCTGGCTTTCCCCCATGTCTGGAATGTTCTTTTTCCTCCGATTTCTTGGCCTCTGATTTTCTTTAAGTCCCAACAAAAATCCTACTTTTTACAGGAAGCTTTCTCCAATCCTTCTTAATTCCAGTACCTTCCCTCTGCTAGTTATTTTCTATTTATCCTATATATAGTCTGCTTCATATATATACTTGTTTGCATGTTGTCACTTCCATGTTTGATTGTCCTTGAGGACAAGGACTACCTTTTACCTCCTTTTTATCCCCAGCACTCAGCACAGTGCTTGGTACAAAAAAGTCACTTAATAAATGTTTATTAAATTGAATTGAATCTAATACAGTGCTGCACATATGAGTAGATAATTTAAAATGTCGTTTGTTTTTCACATAGCAGGGGATAAAGAAGGGAAGGGAATAAGCACTCCTGTGCCATTCACTATGCTGTTATTGTTGTCTGCCTTTGAACTGGTTCACTTTGGGTGGTGACCACAAATTCATACTCTGTAATTGAGCAGGTGATGCAAGGCCTCTGGATATTTTCTTCAATTCAAGGATCATGGGATGGCCATGTTTCCACAATCAAGAAGACAGATGAATGATAATAACAGAATAGTGCTAATAATCTTAGTAAGGGAGTTATCCTTGTCCATACTTGGAGGCTGTTTGCAAACATAGATAAAAAGCAAAGAGAGTCTAAGCATTTGCATAATCACCCTTAACTGTGACTACTTTGGGCTAATTCCCAGGAAGGAGAGTACCAGAACAAAGTGATATAAAGTGATATATTGTGGCAGAACAGTAATACTATAAGGTGATTAGTTACCATGGTGGCTTTCCTTATGATGTCTGCATTTGGGCTCCCTTTTATTGTTTGTGTTCTTGAGTAAGTTCTGCAAACTGGGCTGATTAGAATGTGATTTATCAGTAGTCTTAGCCATGGAAAACTCTATGAGCATCTGACCCTTTTTCACAATTCAGAAGGCCATCATCTTAATTTAGATCCCAATCACCTGTCACCTAAGACTGTTACAATAATCTCTAAATTGGTCTTTTCCCTCTCCAATCTGTCCTTCATAATTTGCCAAAATAACATAAGGCCTCATCATGTCACTTTCCTGTTCAAGTACTATCAGAATGTCCCTCTACCATAAAACATAAACTACTCACATTTCCAGTCTTATTTTATATTTCTTTCCTTTAAAGATTTTGTGTCCAACCCAGACTTGAGTACTGACTGTCCTAAACTGAACTTTCTAGCTTCCAAATAGTCTCTTGCCCATGGCCTAGTATGTACTCCCTTCTCATCTTCATCTCTTATAATCCTTGTTGGAAGGAAGGAAGGAAGGAAGGAAGGAAGGAAGGAAGGAAGGAAGGAAGGAAGGAAGGAAGGAAGGAAGGAAGGAAGGAAGGAAGGAAGGAAGGGAGGGAGGGAGGGAGGGAGGGAGGGAGGGAGGGAGGGAGGAAGGAAAGGAGGCAGGGAGGGAGGAAGGCAGGGAGGCAGGGAGGGAGGAAGGCAGGCAGGCAGGCAGGAAGGGAGAGAAAATAGAGAAAAATGAGCATTTATTAAGTACTTTCTTTGTGCCATACACTGTACTAAGTCGTGAAAAATAAAAAATAAAAGCAAAGATGGAAGAAGACAATACCCAAAAGAGAACTGAAAAGGAAGAGAGGTTGAGGAGGAGAAGGAAAGTACTCAGTGTAAGGTCATGGGAGGAAAGTTCAAAAAGTCAAGAGCAGAACCAGGAGAAGAATGAAGGTTAGTTGACCTGATTGTTTCTACAAAATGGAAGCCCCAGAAGGAATTTACTAATGGAAGAAAGGGGCTAGCCTAACAGGGATAGTTGAATGTCCTAGGGTAAGGAAATTTCAGGTATTGTGGGAAGTTCTAAGATAAATTAGCTACTAAGATATGATTTTAAAGTCTTAAAATACCAGAGCAGAGCCTGATAGGGAATGAAGTCTGGCCAACCTGGACCCTTCTACAAAATGGAAATGCAGGGCATATTCCAACAGAGGCCAAGGGCAGTAGAATATAGAACAAAGAATGTAAGAATTAAAGATGACCTTAGAACCAGAAAATAAAATAACATTAGTGGAAGGGTCCTAATACTTGCTCAGATGCTACCTCCCCATTAAGCCTTCTCTAAGTGAGGTTGACTTAGTTGTACGGTTCTGACTCATTTAAATCCAATAGATGCCCAAGTCAAGACATCACTTTGTGATGTCATTGGTCCTCTTTAAGAATGAAGGCGAATGGGCAGCTAGATGATGCAGTGGATAGAGCACTGTCCCTGAAGTCAGTAGGACTGATTTCAAATCTGGTCTCAGATACTTAACATTTACTGGGCAAGTCACTTAATCGCCATTGCCTTGTCAAAAAAAATACATTAAAAAAAGAATGAATGAGGAACAACAACAAGGCCTTCCACTATTAGTCAGTAGAATTCTTCCTCAAATTACCTTATATTTACTCATCTTTACTCACCACCATCTTACTTTCACTAAATTATAAGCTTCATGAGGGCAGGGACTGGTTCATTTTTGTCTTTGTATCCCCAGTACCTAGCTTAATGCTTTGCATATTAAAAAATGTTGAATCCCAATGAATTGATCTCACTGTGTCTTTTGATAAATTCAATGAGAGCTGCATCCTTGACCAACCTTCTGAGTCCTTCCTATTCCCTTGAACATGTCTGAGTAGGGAGAACTACAACTTAAAGATATGGAGAACCTTGTTACAAGTGTTGAAGCCCAAGAATAGTAATTCAATGAAAGAATTCATTTTCACATGACCAGACACTTTCTCCCTTTGGGTTTTATTTTTCTCATCTATGAATTTAGAGTATTATATTCTTAGTTCCCTTCTAGCCCTCAATTCTATATTCCTTTGACCTTCAGGTACATTTTGCCTGATTTTTCAATGACACCTCCCACTTTGTCTTGGAGAGATTTCATATTTGCTAGTATGCCTCTCAGATTCTCTGGGCTGGGTAACTATTTATTGAATGGTCATATAGGCAATCAACATTTTGCTTCTGAAAATTTTACCTGAAGAACAATCTTAGCCCTACCTGACTTATAGACTAGTCTGAAAATATTCCTGTTTGTCTTTTGCACAGAGTGTGACCTGATTGTCTCTCGTAGGTTTATTTTGTGTATACATATACATGGTGTGTGCCTATATGGAAGGGAGATGTGTATTAAAGAAATGTAGGTAAGGCCAGGTTAGGGCATGTGAAGGCCTGGGAAGAAGGAAGTCAAACAATTTTCCCTTTTCAAGAGCATTAAGTTGTCAGTTCGAGAGCCTTCCTAAAAAAGACATCTTGATTTTATTTGAACAATTATGGTCCTGAGTGTTCTTTTAAGATGGGGAAGTAGATTCTGGAAGGGAGAAGGAAAAGAAGCCAGAAGAAGAAAAAGAAAATGAAGAGATGGTGAAGACAGAATTTGTGAAATTCATGGCTTTTGAGCTAGAAGTTGCCTTAAAGTTTATGTAATCTGATAATTTAACTTCTAGAATTTAATTTTTTCAATTAATAAATATTCATATTTTTCTCCTTTACACTGGGTGGGGGGAAGGAAACAAAACAAAATATTTGTAACAAATATTTAGTCAGGCAGAAAAAAATTCCTGCATTGGTCATATCTAAAAATATCTATCTCATTCTGCATCTTGAGTCTATTACCTCTCTGGCATGAGGTGGGTAGCATGGTTTCTCATCCATATGTTCTGAAATCATGTTTGGACACTGCATTTATCAAATCGCTTGAATCTCTCAAAGCTGTTTGCCTTTACCATATTATATTGTATTAACTGTTCTCTTGAATTCTGCTCACATAACTTCATCAGTTCATACAAACCTTCCCCAGTGCCATCTCTTTTCATTATTTCTTGCTGCACAACATCCCATTACATCTGCATATCAGAATTTGTTCGGTCATTCCACAATTGATAAACAACCTCTCAGTTTCCAATTCTTTGCTGCCACAAAAAGAACTACTATAAATATTTTGGCACATATGAGGTTTTTTTCCTCTTTCTTTTATCTCTTTGAAGTACATGTCTGGATCTAAAGGGTAAGAGCAGTTTAGTGATTTTTTTGGGATACAGCTCTAAAAGTTAAGCCAATTCTCAGCTCTACCAATTATGCATTGTGTTTCTATTTTCCTACAGCCCTGCTTACATTGGGTAATTTTCCTTTTTTGGATATCTTTTCCAAACCAATTAGTGTGAGATGGGACCCAGAGTTACTTTAATTTGCATTTCTCTAATTATCAAGTCTTGGAACATTTTTATATATGGCTGCTGATAGCTTAGATTTCTTTTCCCCTTCCTTCTCCCCACCTATTCATATCCTTTGAGCATTTATCAGTGGTGACTTTATTATTTTTCAGATAAGAGTTCCAAAAAAGAGAAACAATATGCCCAAGATCTTAGAGCTAGTGGTCCAGCTAGGAGTAGAATTCAATTCTTCTGATAACTAGTCCAGAACACTTTGGACCTCAGGCACAGCTCATGGATCCTTCATGTCAGTGACTGCCCAGGATTCACTCTACATCCATGTCTCATAAGCCAAAGAACTATAAAGACACAATGCCAGCCACTGATCTCTGGCAGAGATTACCCACTATATGTCAATACAGGCTAGATGAAAGAAAACATAATAATGAAAATAATTATGATTTCTATTGTGTTTTAAGAAGCTTTTCTTTATAACAAAAATTATGTTAAATAAGTAGCACAAATGTTATCTCATATGTTATAGCAGAGGGAAGAGACAGAATCATAGTCTCCATACCTGTGAAAGTAAATGTTGATTAGGGGCTTCCCCACTCAATATGAATTTCAGAGATCTTCCTGTGTGGTCTGGTCACATCCTTTTTGCTAAGAAGGACAGTTGACAAGGCCTGATTGGTTTCCACTGCATCAGATCAACCCTAAAGTGATTGATTGCCTGGGACATGAACTCTTGTTCAAGAAGTCACCTGTACCCTATGCCATCTTACAAAAGAAAATGATTGTTTGACCGTGCTTGGTTCTTTTGCCTTTTCCCAGTTCAATATATATATATATATATATATATATATATATATATATACATCAAAGTAGATATTTGTCTATTATCCTGATCTATATCTTACCACTGGACCCAGACCCAAATGGTTCCAGAGGAGAGAGTGAAGCTGGTAGTTTTGCCCAGCCCTGACTCACTTAAATACATTTCATTTGCATGTCATGGCACCACCTTCCTGATGTCATGGCTTTCTTCAAGAACAAAGGACAAACAACAACAAAAAGAATAGGGCAAAGATCACACACAGCAGAATGGCCAACAAAAGGGTTACAAAGGAATTCTCTTCCTCCCAGAGGTTGGTAATGGTTAACTTTGGGTAGAATCTTGGGAATTTCATGGGCTTCCCTACTGCAGCCTAAGAGAAGAGTTATGAGTTCTTAGTTCAAGAGATGGAAGCGCCTGAGGCAACAATTATATACTACCAAAGCATATGGTACATAGCCATTGAGTAAGACTACACAGACAAGGATTCTCAAACCATAATTTTTTATGTAGAGGAAGACAGGTGGGTACATGGTATTATCAGAGGAAGTATAATTCCAGAATCTACCCTTCTGGTCAGAGAAGGAAGGCAATAAACTGTTTAAGGAGTACCTCAAATCCAAAATAAACTAAATGGGGAATGTAGGCAGCAGACCATCTAGAGAAAGAGATAAGGAGAGGTTCCTGAGTAGCATTACCTCTTAGAGAGACAGTGGATAGAGTTCTGGGCCTAGAGTCAGGAGGACCTGGATTCAAATTCAGCCTCAGGCAATAGTTATGTGATTTTGGGCAAGTTATTTAACCTCTATCTCCTTCAATTTTCTCAAATATAAAGAGGAAGTAATAATAGCACCTACCTCACAGGAGTTTTTTCAAAGGTTGAATGGGATAATGTTTGTAAAATGCTTAGTACCGTGCCTCACACATGATGTTCAGTCATTCAATCATGTTCAACTCTTTGTGACTCCATGGGCCTTACTGTTCATAGGATTTTTTAAATAAAGATACTGAAATGGTTTGTCATTTCCTTTTCCAGTTCATTTTACAGATGAAGAAAATGAAGCAGAGTTAAGTGACTTGGCAAGGGTCACACAGTTAATAAATGTCTAAGGTCCTCCTGACGCAGAGAGGCACTGAGCCACTTATCTGACTCTAGCCCATAGAAGGTGTTTAATAAATGCTTGTTCCCTTTCATATGAGACCAGAGGTTTTTTGGATTTTGAGATTTTTTGGTCGGAGTGAGGGGAAGTTTTCAGCTACTTTTTGTACTTCCCTGCCTCTGTCTCTTGGAATCTGTAACTCCATTCAGGACACAATTCCTCACTCCTCAGGAGCTTTCCTGAGATTTTTGCCATCCCCCCCCCCCCCCACTTCTTCCCATTCTCATCCAGAAATTACTTTGTATCTACTTGGCATATATTTTGTATTTACTTATTTATGTAATTGTTACCACTTCCTCCCTCTCCTTCCCCCTTACCTCTCCCCCAGTAGAATGTAAACTTCTTTCAGCCAGATACTGTTTTTGTTCTTGTCCTTAGGTAGGCAGATACCTAATAATTGTTGAATTGAGGTATCTTAACCCTGGATGAGTTAAGGATGAAAATCAGGGACATTAGGGCCTGACTTGGAGAATTTCCTTTGATTCCATCCTGTACCTGAAAAGGAAGGGAGGTGGGGGAATGGGGGGGAGGAAGAGGGAGAAAAGCCCAATGACTGTCTCCTGCATAATTGAAAATTGTATTCCATTAAAAAACATCTTTGACAAAGTTTTCCCTACCCAGGTTTCTAATATTTTAGGCCTGTCACTAAAGGTTTATGCCTTGGGCCCATCCCGTGGTTTTTAGATCTTTTGATAGGAAGAGCTATTTTTGAATGGAAAGAATAGCTATACTTTACCTGAATCTTTTGAGACAAGGCACTATTGTTATTGATTTCAACAGATGGTTTTCCTTGGGCCCCACTTGGAAGTGAAGGGAAGGGGCGGGGGAGAGAGAGAAGGGAGGAGTAAGGTTGGAAAGAGCTCTGTGAGGTTCCTTGTCCCCAGGCAGGCCTGGATAACTATCCTATGCATAAAAATCTGTACTTAAAAATCTCAGAATGCTTATTGCTGATACTTTTCATTTGGCACCTCATAATATACTGCCTTGGGACATTTCCTGTATTTTCACATATGTGACTTGTCTTCCTAGCTAGAATGTTAAACACCTTAAGGGCAAGGAACAAGTCTTAAATTTTTTTTGGATTCCCCCCAGAGTTCCTACATACAGTTGGTCCTTAATAAATGTTTGTTAAATGAATGGATGAAAATAATATTGTCAATGCCCTTAGCCAGGGGCTTGAAGATCAAACTACCCTCCAAATCAGGAAATCCACCCTTATCCCTCTAACCATAATTCCCATGATGCATTGTAAGTGAATTTCTTCTTGTCATCAGCTGGATTCCTCTTTATCTGACTGAGAATATAATTGAATTTTCTTCTCCCTTTTATTCAGGGAGACAACAGGACTGTCCTGTGCTGATTGTCCTGGAAATGACTGTGCCAAGCAGTGGAAACAGTAGAAAAAGCCCCAATCTTTGCTTCCCCAATAAGGCTAAGGCTTCCAGGAAGAGAAATTCTAATGCTGGAACTATGAAGTCTATTAATTAATCAAAACAGTGGTTCTAATACCAGAGGTTCAATAACAGCTGGCCTCTTGCCATAATGCTTACATTCTCTTGGCCTCAGTTCATCTGGCACCCCAACCATACCAGAACTCTTCATTGACCACCTGTGTTGTTTAAATAGAGCCTGCAATTTACCTGGCCTCCTCCACTGAGAAGAATGTAGTGGAAGAAAAAGGAAGAGGGGGAATAAGGGAAGTAGAACCTTTTCCTTTGAGAAAGGATAGGGTAAGGGAGGTGAATAAATCAATTTTTAACATGCCCTTTATGTGGACTTCTAGAGAACTCAACATGGTTAGAATTCAATTAAATTTAACTCAGTACACATTTATGGCTATTTTACTTCTGAGAGGCAATGAGGCACAGCAGGTAGAGACCTGGCCTCAAAACCACATAAGGTCTAAGTTCAATTCAATTCAACAAATTGGATTGTTGGCTATGTGACCCTGAGAAAGTCATTTAAATTTTCTGTGCCCTAATATTTAGCATTTTCATGGTTCTTTAAGCATTGTATATATTATGTCATTTGATCCCCATAACAACCCTGTGAAGCAGGTGCTATTATTATCCCAATTTTGCCGATTTAGGATTAGTGATCAAATAATTTATCCAAGGTCACCTACAGCTAATAAGCCTCTAAGATTGGATTCAAATCCATGATTTTCTGATTCCAAGTACAGTGCTCTAGCCCAGCTATCTAGTCTAGGCAACTCTTTATGACTAACTATAACAAAAAAAAGAGGCTGCCTAGAATTAGTAGAGGGTGTTTCCATCTTTGGAAAATTCCCATACCAATAAACTCATAGGTTTAGTTCCTATCCCTATTATACCTAAACAAAAATCTTACTATAATGCCTTATTGTGCCATGAAGATAACCCTGAGATGTTAAAGGTTATGTCAGTAGAAGACTATAAGCACAGTCAGTTTTTTTTTTAATACAGAAAGACTTTTAAACTAGTGAAAGGCTGTCTGCATCTGAGGACTAACCTAGCCAAATATGGAAAAATCTCATCATCATAGGTTGAAAGGATGAATTCTTTGGCTATGATAATCCATGGGAAAAAAAAAAGAAAAACACTGAACTTTAGTCTTCCACTATTCCTTCTATTATTTTGTTTTCTTGTCTTATGATTTCTCCTTTTTTCATTTTATATTAGCTGTTATGGGAGTCATCTGCTAGTGGCTGCTGGGGATCTAATTCTGACCAGCCGAATATATCCCTTCGTGTGAGAGGATGAGAAAGATACAAGGAGACTCAAAGGCAGTTTGCATTCTCTGATCTCTTTCCTCTTCCCTCTTGCCTCCAATTTATTTCTTTCCCAATTCACAAGCAACATCTGCATCAGCAAAGGCTGATTTTCAATTCTTTCAAATGTGTTATGATTCACAGCTGGGGGGTTTTCAGAGAGCTGATCTACCCCTTCATACTTAGGCATGGTCCTTAATAATACCCCATTTTTTATTTTATGGGAACATGATTATTCTTCCCCCAACAGCATGATCAGTAAGTTTGTCCAATATTATGAAGCAGCTGTTATCTGAGTCTGAATGCTGAGGAATACAAACAACACTACCAAAGTCTTTCCATCCTATTCCTCTGGATGTTTGCAGGGTGAGACATTATAGCAGGTGTTGAATCTTGTGAGATGTCAACGAGGCAAACTTTCTGACAAACAGAGAAGTAGGATTGTAGTCAGAGTAGGCATTTTTCATATAAATCCCTCATCAATCTCCTGGCTCAGTCCTTTGATGTGTTGGTCCATTTTAATTACCCCTACTGAAAAAGTCTGACCCAGTTTCTACTCCCTTTCCTTCCCTAAGGGTTACCAAAGGAACTCTCCTGGGAGGATCCTACTCATGAACGGCTCTCAAGTGCTGTTGCGTCTTTGTTTCTTGTGCCCCACTTTGGGCACCATTTGTTACAGGAGCAACCTGTTACTAGCTGCTGGGGATCTAATTCTGACTAGAAGAATAGATACCATCATGTGAAAGGATGATAATGATACAAGGAGACTGAAAGGCAGTTTGTATTCTCTGACCTCTTTCCTCTTCCTTTTTGCCTTGAATTTATTTCATTTTCAATTCACAAGCAACTTCTGTGTCAGTAAAGGCTTATTTGGAGATCCTTCAAGTGTGTTATGATTCACAGCTTCGAGGGCTTTCCCAGCGAACTGACCTGCCACTTTACACTTAGGCATGGTCCTTAACAATTAGTAATTTGGCCTTATCTCTCTTTTTTAAAAATAAAATTAGTTAATGAGTTATCCATTTATTTTTTTAAATACCTAGTGTTATTTATTTATTCAGTTTTTGTTTTCAATTCAGTAGATTTCTATTTTCATATATATATTAGGATTTTTAATTTGTTGATTTTATAGTTTCTTTTTAGTGGTATTATAATTCAACTATCTCTTTTTTATCTTTTTGGTGATGAATGCATATAGAAATATAAATTTTCCACTGAATATTGCTTTGACTATATATTATATTTCATGTTGTTTCATTTTTGTTTTTTTCTTTGGTAAAATTATTGTTCCTATTATTTGTTTTTTGATTCACATTCTTTAGAATTATGTAGCTTAGTTTCTATTTGTCTGAGTCCTTTTCTCAAATTTTTGTTATATTTTTTGTTATTTATAATTTTTTATTGTGCTAAAATCAATCAAGAATATTTAATATCTTATTTTCCTCATTGGTTTAAGATTTTTAGTCAATTTTTATAAAGATTCCATGAAAAGCTGGGATACAATTTCACACATGTATGTGTGTATGTATATATGTATGTTTATGAATATGCTCTTCACATTTTCCATTAAGTAGTCACTGTATGTCTACTATACCTCATTTTTATAGTATTCTATTCAGATCTTTAACTTCTTTCCCATTTGTCTTTCTTATTTAAATTTGTCTAAGTTTGAGAGGAGTTATGTTAAAGTCTTCAGCAATTATCATTCTGTGATCTATTTCTCTCTGTATTTCCTTTAGTATTTGCTTTAATATTTTGCTTTCCTCTGTATTTGCTTTAGAAGATCACTATTATACCTACGTGAAGGATGGGCTGTGCAAGGAAAGACTTTTGAGGCGGGCAAACTAACCAGAAAGCTATTGCAATAGCTCCAGTATGAGGAGAGAAGGATCTGTACCAAGATAATAGCAGTATTGGAGGATAAAGAAGCATGTTGTGAAGTTAGAATTGCTAACACTTGGTGACAAATTAGATGTGGGGAGGGAAAGAGAGACTGGGGAGTTGAGAATGACACCTAGGTTATGAACCAGGAGAACTGGGAAGATAGTGATATCCTTGGGTGGAAGTGGGGATGAATGGAAGACTGATAATGAATATTTTTTATATATTGGGTTTAAAATGTTTATAGCATATTCAGTGCAAATGATACATAGTTAGAGATGTGAGATTGGAGGTCAGCAGAGAGATTAACATTGGATAAAAAGATCTGAGAGTCATCAGCATTGAAATAATGGAATCCATGGAAGCTGATAAGATTTCTAAGTGAAATAGTCTTTAGGGAAAAGAGAAGAGGTTCCAAGACAGTCTTAAGGGCCACTTATGGTTAGTGGTCATCACTGGGTTGAGCATACAGCAAAGCAATGGTCACACAAGTAGAAAAAGAACCCGAAGAGAACAGTGTCATGTGATACAGAAGAAAGAATGCCTGGTCTAGCATTAGGAAGATAGCTGAGGTCAAATATGGCCTCAGATACTTAATAGCTTTATGATTGTGGACAAGTCATTTAACCTCTGTCTGCCTTAGTTTTCTCAGCTGTAAAATAAGGGTAATGATAGCACCCACTTCCCAGGATTGTTCTGAGGATAAAATTAGATAAGGTAGTAAACTATACATAAACGTAAGCTATTACTATTATTAAAGAAGAGTATTCAGAATAAAAGGGTGAAATGTCAAAATTGAGAAAAGGCCATTAGACTTGGAAATTAACAAATCATTGGTAACTTTGGAAAGAGTACTTTCAGTTGAATGATGAGGTAAGAAGGTGAACTGAAGAGAATTAAGAAAAGTGTGAGATGAAAGGAAATAAATTGTTAATCAGCTTTTTCAAGAGGTTTGGCCATGAAAGAGTTATACAAGCATAACCAGGGAGGATGGAAAGATAAAGTTAGAATTAGACTATAAAATTTCTGGGTGTGTTCATCTTGAGGTATCTTTCAAAAGTTAACAGTGATTTTTTTTCCTATTTTTACTTTGTTTTCTGTTTTTAATAGTTCTGGGTAATTTTATGCTTTCTTGAAATATGAGAGGTAGGATTTTTTGTGTGTGGTTTGGTTATGATTTTCAGAGAGTTTAATAATTCTCAAATTCTCTTTTCTCATCCTGTTTTGCAAATCAATTGTTTTTGATAATAGAGATCTCTAGTTTTTCAGTCCTTTGACTTTGTTCTAATATTTCTTCTTGACTCATTGAGTTTTGTTTGCAACATTCTGTGGTTTCAAAATGTCAGTTACTTGGGTTAGCTTGACCATCATTTTCTCTAAGATGTTTATTATCTTTCCAAATGTTTCAATTTCATTTTTATCTTTTGTTTCAGTTTGTACTTCATTCCTTCCATCTATTCTTGGAGTCTTTGTGAACAGCCTATTCTTTCCCCCCCCCCCCCGGGATTCTACTTGTAAAGTTTTCAGAGTTATTTCCTCCTTCTGAGTGGTTTTTTTTTTCAATCTTAGGAGTCTTTTAACCCATAGTATTTATTTATTATTGAAATTCTCCTTGATAGTGGATAGAACACTAGCCCTGAAGTCAGGAGGACCTGAGTTCAAATCTAGCCTCAGATACTTAATATGACCTAGCTGTGTGGCCCTGGGCAAGTCACTTAACCCTAATTGCCTCAGCAAAAAAAAAAATTCTCCTCTGTTTGCTCATATCTATATATTCTTCTTTGCAAGAAGTAGGATTTTCCTATTATGCTGTTGGATGTGATGCACATATGCGAATCCAATTTCCTCCACAGTTCCATAGTAGAATAATTTGTACTTAAGCTAGTTCTTTCTCCCACTGTACTACAGAAGCTACTGCTCTTTGGTCCTTAGCAAGGAGGCTACCTAATGTAAGGTCTTACATTCTTCCATAATTATGGTCTAGGATTTAAATACTATCCTTTCATGCAGTTGTAACAACTCTGACTTGACCTATTAAAATAAGCTATTTAGGCTAAGAAAGTATAGATATTGACTTTGGTTTTAATTTTTCCCTATAGAAATTTTATAGATGCAAATAGTTACGAAGAGGCCAAATGTTCCCAGAAGTTGCCTTACCCAGAAGAAAGATAGATTAATCAAGAGCAACATTGGTTTAGAATTTAAGTTCATTTGTAAAATGTTATGCCTTCCTTACTGAGTAATGGAGCAACTCTCATTGTTGACATCACACCCCATAGTAAAATTTGTGAAGAACCTCTATAGAAAGAAAGTATATTGAAGCCCTACTATTATGGAGTTATTAGTTCCCTATGTATGTACCTGACTTCTGTTGTATTATAAGTTCACACCTACTTTCCTCCATGGACTCTATATGTACTCATGGGAAAGTACACTGCTGTTGTAGGGGAAATGGAAATGCTCTGTAACTACTGTTCTTGCTATGTCATTTCAGAAAATGGTTTTATAAACAACTAAGATTATTGGTTGATTTTGAAGAGAAAACTGACTAGTAAGAGCTCATCAGCTTGATTAGGAGAATAGCTGTCTATCCATAGAGTTATTTCTAAATCCCTAAAATTAATAGCAGTCACCTCTGGAGACACAATCTGCCAATGTATGTGGCAGTGGGGTAAATGGACCCTGAGGAAGATTTTACATAAGAAAATAAAAAATAGATATGAAGTAATTTTGGGGAAAGACAACTAGGTGGATCAGGCAATTGAATTGAACTTTGAAGGAGGGTAGCAATTGAAAGAGACAAAGGTGAGAAAGAACATGGGGACATCCAGCACAAAGGTGTAAAGAAGGAAGATGAAGTACCATATATGAAGAACTCCAAAAAGGCCTGTTTGATTGGACTTCAGTGTGCATGAAGGGAATTAATGTGAAAAAGGATTGAAAAACTACAATGGTGCCAGATTGTATTATATTTAATATTTGTTGATTCCCCTATAGGAATTGATTGATTCTGTAAAGCAAAATATAACATAAGAACTCTCCTCCAACAACATATTTCCTGTGTTAAGATCATACAAGCTTCATTCATAGACAAAACTTCAGAGATAACTTTGATAAATAACCCTCTAATTATTAAGCCAAAGTGAGTCATGAAAACAGGGAGTGGTCTGTTCACTAAAAGTATATGCACTATGTCATGAAGGATGTCAAATGCAGATTTCAGGGCTTATATCCCAAAGAGATCGTAAAGAAGGGAAAGGGACACACATGTGCAAAAATGTTTGTGGCAGCCCTTTTTGTAGTGGCAAGAAACTGAATGGATGGGTGCCCATCAATTGGAGAATGGCTGAATAAATATGAATGTTATGGAATATTATTGTTTTATAAGAAATGATCAACAGGATGATTTCAGAGAGACCTGAAGAGACTTACATGAACTGATGCTAAGTAAAATGAGCAGAAGCAAGAGATCATTATACACGGCAACAAAAAGACTATATAATGATCAATTCTGATGGATATGGGTCTGTTCAACAATGCGATGATTCAAACCAGTTCCAATTGTTCAGTGATGGAGAGAGCCATTTATACCTAGAGAGAGGACTATGAGAACTAATGTGATTCACAACATAGCATTTTCATGCTTTCTGTTGATATTTGTTTGCATTTTGTTTTCCTTCTCAGGTTTTATTTTTCCTTTCTAGATCTGATTTTTCTTGTGCAGCAAGATAATTGTATAAATATGTATACCTATATTAGATTTAGCATATATTTTAACATATTCGACATGTCTACCTGCCATCTATGAAAGGGATGGGAGGAAGAGGGAAAAAATTGGAACAGAAAACTTTGCAAGGGTCAATGTTGAAAAATTACCCATGCATATGTTTTGTAAATAAAAAGCTTTAATTTAAAAAAAAATGCAGATTACACGGTAGTGAAGATTTTCAGATTTTCCTATTTGTAGATGACATAGAGATGATGGTATTGAATCTCCATGTATTATAGGACCTCCTCAATGAAGATTGATCACTCCAATAAGAATGATCTAAAAAATTTATACATGAAAAACCAAATGGATTAAAATAATAACTGCTGCCCATGATATTTGAAGTTGGATAATTGGTCCTTTGTGTGAATTAATGAGGCTATTCTTACACATATGTAGGCTGAGCACTGCAAATGACAATAACTTGGCCCTAATTTGAACAGTAGGAGGGCAGCCTAGATCTTAGAAATTATACATTTTCGATGATTACAAATGATCCATGTCATACAACCTTAACACCAATATTCTTCCTGTGGTGATATATAGCTATGAATCATAGAAAACCACAATCTCCAAAGAATCAAAATTCAGGGTGACCTAAAGGACAACAAAAAAAGTGTCTGATGATAGCAAAATAAACTGTACTATGTTTTTAGTGTTGACCTATATAATAGAAGTGTCATACAGGATGTTTTCCAGGAAATGAAGGATTTAAAAAGGAGTGATGGTCTTGTATTAAGGGCAAAGAATAATTAATAGGCAAACCAAATCCCACATATACAGAAAATTTTTAAAGGATTTAGGAGAATATGAAAAATGCTCCAAATTACTAATCATTAGAGAAATATACATTGAAGTAAATCTGAAGTTCTGCTTCATACCCAACAGGTGTTGGCAAAGATGACAAAAGAAAATAACAAATGCTAGAGGGGTTGCACAGAAGCAGGCACACTAATGGATTGTTGATAGAGCTGTGAATTGCTCATGTAATTCCAGAAAGCAGCTTGGATTATATCCCTTCAAATCACTAAACTTTGTATACCCTTTGACCTAGTGATATCCTTATTAGTCACAAATTTCAAAAACAAAAAAAGACCAAAAAAGAAGAAAAGGATTCTAAAGTATTTATATCAGCACTTTTGTAGTGGCAAAGAACTTAAAATTAAGGATATGTCCTCAAATTAGGGAAGAGCTAAACAAATGAATATATTAATGAGTATATGCACGTAATGAAACATTGTTCTACTACAGGTGATGAAAGGGATGGCTTAAAGAAGCCTGAAAAAACTTTTATGAACTGATGCAGAATGAGAGGAGCAGAATCAAAAGAATTTATAAGTTATTACAACATTACAAAAAAAAACAACTTTGAAGAGTCTTAGAACTCTGATCAGTGTGATGATATAAGTCTAGAGGACTGAAGATGAAATACACCAACCACTTCCTGCCAAAAGGTGATGAATTTAAAATGCAAAATTACATATATTTTTGGATATGGCCAATGTAAAAACTAGTTTTGCTGAACCATGTATACTTGTGCAGGTTTTTAAGCACTGACTTTGTACAGATTTGTATTGAGTATTGACTATTTAAAAAAAAAAAGAGGAAAAAAGCAACATACACCTTGTATTCGGGGGTTTACAATCTGATGCAAAAAAATGTGGCATTTACATAACTAAGCATTATATGGTTGTTGTTGTTGAGTGATTTCGATTGTCCCCAACCCTTTGTGACCCCATTTGATGTTTTCTTGGCAAAGATCTTGGAGTAGTTTGCCATTTTCTTTTCTAACTCATTTTACACATAAGGAAAGTAAGGCAAACAGAATTAAATGACCTATTCCCAGTCTCATAGCTAGCAAGTGTCTGAGGCTGGCCTTACACTTAGGTTTTCTTGTTTACATTTAGTGCTGTTTTCATTGTGCCACCAACTGCCTCTAAGCATCAAATAAGAAAGAATTTAAAGTATGTAAAAATCTAGGCAAAGGACTTGATGACAATTTGAGGAGAGAGAGATTTGGGGGTAACATAACCTTCAAACAAAAGTTACTGAGGTATTCCAGAAAGTTTTCAGCTTGGAAGAACATCAGATGTTGGAGGGAGTCTAATTTTGGAAAGGTTATCTGACATCATCATCATCATAGCATTTATAGAACACTTTAAGTTTGCAAGTCACCTTACATATTTTATCTCACTTGATCTTCACAATAACCCTGCAAAATAGATGTCATTATTATCCCCATTTTACAGATTAAAAAAATGAGATTGAATTTAATAGTATTTAACTTTTCCAATTATGTGTAAAGATAGTTTTCAACATTCATTTTTGTAAGATTTTGTGTTTCAAAATATTTTCTCCCTCTCTCCCTTACCTCCCCTCTCCTCAAGACAGCAAGAAATCTGATATCGGCTATAAGCTATATATGTGCAGTCATTTAAAAAATATTTCCATATTTGTCATGTTGTACAAGAAAAATCATACTAAAATGGGGGAAAACACAAGAAAAAGCAAACAAAGGTAAAATATTATGCTTTGATTCACATTCATTTTCTAAAATCCTCTCTCTGCATGCAGATGACATTCTCCATCCCAAGTTTATTGGAATTGTTTTGGATCACTATATTTCTAAGAAAAACTAAATCTATCATAGTTGTTCATCATATAATCTTGCTGTTACTGTGTACAATGTTCTCCTGGTTCCGTTCATTTCACTCAGCATCAGTTCATGTAAGTCTTTCCAGGTTTTTCTGAAATCAGTTTGCTCATTATTTCTTATAGAACAATAATATTCCATTACATTCATGTACCATAACTTATTCAGCCATTCTCCAATTGATGGGTATACTTTCAATTTCCAGTTTCTTGCCACTACAAAAAAAGCTGTAACAAACACCTTTGCACATAGGGATCCTTCTCCCTCTTTTATGATATCCTTGGGATACAAACCCAGGAGGGGCCCTGCTAGATCAAAGGGTATGCACAAAAGGAATTGGAAATTGAAGGGCTGCCCATCAGTTGGGACATGACTGAATAAATTATGGTATACGAAAGTAATGGAATATTATTATTCTATAAGAAACAATGAGCAGGCTGATTTCTTTGTATGTTTTTGGGGGGAGAGGGTTTTTTCTCAAGACAATTGGGGTTCAGTGACTAGCCCAGGGTCATACAGCTAGTAAGTGTGTTAAATATCTGAGGTCAAATTTGAATTCAGGTCCTCCAAGGCTGGTGCTCTATCCACTACACCATTTAACTGCCCCAATTAGGTTGATTTCAGAAAAGCCTGGAAAGACTTATATGAAATGATGAGTGAAGTGAGCAGAATAACAACAAGATTATATGATGATCAACTGTGATGAACTTGTCTCTTTTTAACATTGTAGTGATTCAAGGCAATTTCAATAGACTTGGGATTGAAAATGCCATCTGCACTCAGAAACAGAACTATGGAGGCTGAATATGGATCAAAGCACAGGTTTTTTTTTCACTTTTTTGTTTCTTGGTTTGTTTTCTTTCTCATTTTCCCCTTTTGGTCTGACTTTTCTTGCACAATGTAACAAATATGGAAATATTTAACCTATATCAGATTGCTTACTATCTTGGAAAGGGGGGGGTAAGAATGGGAGGGAGAAAAACTTAGAATACAGTTTTACAAAAAATGTATGTTGAAAATTATGTTTACATGTATTTGAAAAAATAAAATATTATTGGAGGGAAAAGGTTATGTACAAGATTGAGAGGCTTTACCAGGACCTTATAGTCATGAAGTGTATGAATTTGGATTCAAGGTCAGATCTCCCTGACTGCAAGAACAGCAATTCATCCATTGCTTTAGAACTGGAATGGACCTCAAAGATCATCTGGCCCTATTAGTTCTTTCTCTTCCTCCCTCTCCCCATTTTTATGAAGAAACTCAGGTTTAGAGAAGAGAAGGAACTTGCTTAAGTTCCCATATCCATTTAGTAAATAGCAGAACTAAGCCTCCCACCCAGTTCCCCTGATCCCAAAGCTAGTGCTTCTTCTGTTCCATTACACTGACCCCTTGCTACTTCTTTTGTTTCCTCTCTAGTCCTGTCTTCCCAGGGTGTAACTTATGAGAAGCTGAGAGAGAGGAGAGAGAAGTTGTTTCATGATGGGTTGTACAAGCCCTCTGCTCCCCATCCAGCCTGGGAATGTTGAATACAGGGTTCTAGACTCAGAACTTAATTTCATCTTTCTTCCTTTCATTTCCTTTCACTCTCTTTCCCCTTACCTCTGAGCAAAGGGAAATGGGGGGTGGAAAAAAATTTTTTGGGGGGGAAGGAGTATTGCAAAGTGTGTAAGCAAATTCAGCACAAAGTATTGGGGAAAATACTGGAGCTGGGTGTCAGAAAACCTAGGGTTGAATCCTGATTCCCCTGCTTTCCACTTGTGTGAAGCTGACTCAACCTCTTGTCCTCTCTGGACCTCACTTCCCTTACCTGAAAAATGAGAGTATTGGACTAAATTGTCTCTAAATTTTCTTCCAGCTCTAAATCTTTGAGCCTATGAGCCTGCCAAAGACGAACTCATCCTTACCGGTCATTACCAGGATTCACTCCCAAAACTCACGATGGGTCTGCATAAAAGAGAGCTGACATCACCTGAATTCATGCCCTGAGCCAAGGAGAGCTTCTCTACATGTTGGAAATGGTAGGACCACTGTATGCTCCAGAACTTGGAGCTTTTAAGGCAAAGGCTGGAATAGGACACAGTGATGATGGAACCAGGTCCAAATTCAAGATGCTCATATCCCCTTCCCCACCCACATGACATTTAAAAAAAAACACTTTAAAACTGACAAAAGATTTTACTCCCATAATCATGTTCAGAAAGTAGAGGTAGGATTATTATTTCCATTGTATAGATGAGGAAACTGAAGTCCAAAGTAAGGAAATGACTTGCCCAATGTCACAGTTACCTTCTGAATATGAGCCTAGGGATCTCCCTATGTCCAACCTAGTGGTTCTGTTATATCACCTACCTTTTATTATTAATAGTTGTTATTTTATAACATTTGTCTACAAATTCCATTAGACACATCATTTTATTTGACCTTCAGAGACAACCAGTATAGTAAATATAATGATACAGTGGATATAGCATTAGATTGGGAGTCAGGAAGACCTGAGTTCAAATCTTATCTTGGATACTTACTTGCTGTGTCTCAGTTTTCTCATTATAATACAAAGATGGCAATAGTTCCTACCACCCAGGGTTGTTGTAAGGATCTTTTTTGGCAAACTTGAAAGCATTATATTGTAAATACTAGCTATCATCATCACCATCATCAGACATCATCATCAGTAAATAGCTAATGTTTACATAGCACCTTCTGCATGCCAGGCACTATGCTAAGTTCTCTGCAGACACATTTCATTTGATCCTTACAACAATTCTGGAAGGGAGGGGCTCCATTTTATAGATAAGGACAATGAAGTAAACAGAGGTGAAATGATTTTCCCAGGATTACATAGCTAGCAAATGTCTGAGATTAGATTTGATCTCAGGTCTTACTTATTCCACATCTGGCATTCTTTCCAGTTTGTGACCTAATTACCTGAGTTATCATCATCATCAATATTATTATCTTTTAAAGATAGATAGTATAAGAAGTATTATCTCTTTTTGACACATAAGGAAACTGAAGATCAGAGAAGAAAGTGAAGGGACCCAAATCCTGAAGCTGAGAAGTAGTAAAAGCCAGAATCAAACCAGGATTGGATTCATTGACCAATGGACACTTATTAAGCACTTGCTGTGTGCCAGGAACCTCTGTTAGATGCTACTTCTTCAGCTCTCCAGGCTCTTTTCCAGTGCTCTTTCTACCTAGTATAGGCAGCATAGTATGGTAGATCATGTTGAACCTGGAGTCAGGGAACCTTTACATCCAGCACATATTACCTGTGTAACCATGATGGGTCCATTTGCTTCTTGGAACTAGTTTCCTCATCCATTGGTAGAGATCACTATAGAACCTCAGCAGTGAAAAGGACTATCTAGTGTAACCCAGATCTAAACGAGATCCTCCTCTACCATCTCCCTACCAGTGCTTACCAGAAAAACTCTGGGGACTGGAAACTCACTAATTCAGGCCCAACAGGGCACATTCCATTTTTGCAAAGCCCAAAATGCTAGGAATTTTGGGATTTCCTCTTAGCCCCTTAAATGAAGTCGAAATTTGACTTTTTGCAACTTCCATTCACTTCTTTTACCTTGGGACCAAGCAGAATAAGTTTAATACATTTTCTACAAGTCAGCCTTTTAAATAATCAAAGATAACTGCCATGTACTCCTTAAAGCTTCTCTTATACACTCTACCTCACAGAACTGGTATGAGGAAAATGTTTTGTAAACCTTTAAAAATCATATAAATGTGAATTGATATTATTATGCTCTGTGGCCTATGGGGTGTGTGTGTGTGTGTGTGTTTAGGGGGGTGCTCCCAAAATGAGGGAAGTATTTTGCAAACCTTCAAACATCAGATAAATACGAGTTGTTATTATTGTGGCCTGTGGCCTGGTAGGGTTGCTCCCAGAATGGGGTCCTATACTGAAGTCATGGAGAACCAGCATTTATCCTGAGGTTAGTCTAATTCCACAGAGGAGAGTCAAATATTTCTCACTCTTTCTGGCTTGTTATACTTAGAAACCAAAGTAAAACTTTGGGGGAAATCTCTAAAACAAAGCTCAGGTGTAGGTCATATTTATGGCCTACTCAAAAAATAATTAACAGGATTTCTTCTAGAAAAGATGCTCATTGTGCAAAATGTATATCACACATTTAACACTATTTATTTCTTCTACCACAAAAGAAAAATTTAAAACATTAGCAATAAGCCATCATCATTATAATCTCCTGGAAATATAAAAATTCCTTATGCAGAGATATTCTGGGAAATATTTAACAATCAGCTTTTTATAGGAAGGAAATGTATATACAAAACACTTAATTTTAATCAGCATTATTAAGGTTTTTCTCCATCATTTTCTTACATCTAGACAATCAGCAAAACAATAAATCAAGATTTGTAGCTTACTGATTCCCAAGGTAGAAATGCTCACACTGAAAATTCAATAACTGACTCTTACAAGCTGTTGAAGCTAGCTTCAGTTCTACCACTGACTTCACAGTTCTGTTGAACAGATATTTCACATTCAATCAATCAATCATGCATTTTAAGCACCTGTGCCAACGTTCAGAATTTTATTGTTGAGTCAATTCAGTCCTGTCTGACTCTTAGTGACTCCATGTGGGGTTTTCTTGGCAACAATACTGAAGTTGGTTTCCATTTTCTTCTGCATTTTGCAGATGAGGAAACTGAGGCAAACAGAGTTGAGTGACTTATTCAGCATCATGCCATTAATAAGTGTCTGAATTTGAATCCAGGAAGATGAGTCTTAACTCCAGAACCAGCACTCTATCTAGTCACTGTGTATCTATCTAGCTGCCCTTTCTCTAGGGATCTAAAGGCAAAAGTGAGTCAGTCCTTATCCTCAGGGAGCTTATGATACAATGGAGGAGAGAATAAGTACATATGCAAGTAAATATATTTAACATAATATAAAATAAATATTAAGTATCTTGGGAAGGGAATGTGCTAGTAGCTGGGGAGACTCCCACTAAGCAGTCCTCAAATACCAAGGAATTCCTGAAGAGGGACATGATGGAAGAACAAAGTAATGGGAAATACGACTAAATAAGTAGAAAGGCCTCAAAATTTTAGTCTCTTGACAGATGGAAGAGAGAAAACGTTAGAGAAGACTTTTGATCAGGGGAATAGTATGATGAAATTGGAATTTAAGCAACAACTTTGAATGACTTTCTGTTTCTAATGCTGCATCATGTTCAAGACAGATCCGAATGGGGAAAGCTAGTGGTGGGGATTGCTCTGGATTGTTGCAATAAGCAAGATGTGAAAGGATAGAGGAAGATGGTAATCATGGGAAAGCACAGGGGAAGAAAACTGGAAGGGTGTTTTGAAGGAGACAAGACTTTCTCAGTTTCCTCCTCAAGTTGAAAATTATCTTTCCCTGCTAGGATCTCACCTAGTCCTTTGTGTCTTTCTAAAGTATTAATTCTCTTGTCATTTGTACATATGCAGTATCTGCCTGCAACACTATGAATACCAAGAAGGGTGAAGTGCCAAAGAAGGGACTAGGGAGGAGAGGATGAGGTATATTGACAATCATGGCAAGTCAGTGCCCAGAGAGGCCCTTATGGTCATGGTGGAAGGGATGCTAGATTTGGAGATAGAGAATCAGGATTTAAATCCTGGTTCTTTCACCTACTACCTATGTAAATTTGAAGAAATCTTTTAACTTCTATGGACCTCAGGTTTCCTAATCTGTAAATTGAGGCAGCTGGACTGAAAGACCTACCCTGGAAGGTAGGTCCCTTTAAACTCTAAATCTACAATCACTTTCGGGTTTTGTTTACCATTACCATTTATAATTGCCATTGCTGCCATGACATTTGCTAAACATAACATCAGCTGGCAGCTCATACATGGAATAAGTGTTTTAAAATGTTTCCTGTAGTGAAACAAAAATTCATGGTATTTGATGATTTGTTTTTTGCAGTATAGGTGAAGGAAGAATCAAAAGGATAACACGGTTTTGAATCTGGGTGGCTGGGAGAAAAGTAGTATCCTATTTAAATAATGTCTCCTAAGAGCCCAGTACTAGGGCTAAAATTCCTACAATTTTTTTTTATAATTTTGGATTCCTAGCAGGCAGTTGGGGAGTACAATGGATACAATACTGAGCCTGGAGTCAGGAAGACCTGAGTTCAAATCAACTTTTGTTTGCTTCAGTTTTCTCAGCTGTAAAATGGGCACAGTAGCATCATCTACTTCTCAGGGTTGTTTCAAGGATCAAATGAGAGAATATTTGCAAAGTGCTTAGGACAACACCTGTCATACATAAGATATTATATAAATGTTAATTCCCTTTCCCTGCCCTTCTCTACAAAAAGTGATCTCTAGGAATAACATAAATCATAGATCTTTAACACCTAACAAATTAGTTTCCCAGATTAGCTGGGACGCTGAATTGTTGAGATATAGTATGGGGGGATCTAGAATTTGATCTTTTCCCAGAGAAAATAATCCTTCATGAGCACCATGTTGGAGACCATATGGAAGCACCAAAATAGCCTTGAAATAGGGTAATCAGATCGACGATGGAAGAGAACAAATTCAACTTCCTCCATAACTTTGTCTAGAGTTAGCCATGGAAAAGTTCCAATAAAGGGACTCAAAAGACCTGTACTAGAGTATGGCTTTGTCACTGATTAGCTGTATGACTTCTAAAAAACAACTCATGCTCTCTGAGCATCAGTTTCTCCATCTCTAAAATGAAAGGAACTAATTAAATGATAGTTTCTTTTGGTTCTAACACTATGTCCTTTGTTCAAAGATCCTTTCCAATTCTAACATTTTATGTCCAAAGGTATTATTAGTAATTTTTCAATTATATCCTACTCTTCATGACCCCAATTGGGGTTTTCTTGGCAAAGAAGAGTTTGTCTTTTCCTTCTCCAGCTCATTTTACAGATTAGGAAATTAAAACAGAATTAAGTGATTTGTCCAGAGTCACATAACTAGTGTGTGTCTGAAGCTGGATTTGAACTGAAGATGTCTTCCTGATTCCAGTTCCACCACTCCATCTGCTGGGCCATGTAGCTGCCCAATGTTTGAAGATGCCTTGTAGCTCCAGTAGTCTGTGTTCTATGTTCTACAGTCTTTTAGCACTGACATTTTATACTTTAAGGTCCCTTCTAGCTCTATCACTCCAAACTCTAAGGCCCCTTCCAAAGGAACCATTCTTACAATTTGCCCTTAAAGCAATCACTTTCTTTTTCTCGGAAAAGAACTGCAAATCATAGGTCTGTTAGTTTCATTATTAGTTCAAGCTACAGTTGACAGACACCATTCCAGTAATTGTACTGATCTGATCAAGTAGCAGAAGTTCTGGGTTTGGCACTGCTAATGAGCTGTCTAATTGCTTTCGATGGGCCTAGGCACAGAGTATTAAAGTGCTGCGGTTGTATGTGTGTCTTTCTCTGCCCCCTTGCCTTCCTCTTCCCTCTCCCTCACCGCTGAATTTCTGTGGTATTTGGGTTTCCTTTAGCATCAATGTGAAACTGCTCTAACCCATGCAGAAGAGAGGAAAATCCAAGTCTCCGTGAGCTGTGGTCTGGGAGGAAGTATTCTTAGTACCTTGCCTGTAAAAACTTGGTTTGCTCAATTCTGGTCCTAAATGCAGAACTGCTTTTCAGTAAACGGAAATCAAAGGAAATGTGTTCTCACCTCCAGACTCTTGGAAACAACTTCTCACACACTTAGCCCAGACCTGATCATCTCACCCGTTCCCATGATCTTTATCACATCTGAGCCACTCATCACAGGTAGCCCAGACAATCAATCATTTTAGAAAGACCTCCTGGACAGATCCTCTAGAAGAAGGGGCCTAATGTTCAAAAACTTGGAGAATTCTTGGGTTTGGTATTTGAAGACCAACTTTGAATTCTGACTCTGTCACTTAAACCTGTTTGATCTGATCCATCATTGAACATTTTTGAGCCTCAGTTTACTCATCTGCAAAACTTGTACTAGATGACCTGTAAGGTTACTTCCAGTTGTAAATCTTTAATCTTATGATATGATATAACCAGTTGTTAAGTGCCATAAACTGTTTAATGGCTTGAGACTGAAGACTGGTATCATCAAGGGATTCAGACATGGCTTTCTGCTTTGCAGAAAGGGAGACTGTTGAGTGGGCTCAGAAATAAATGCAAGTCCAAATGCCATTATTGTGCTTTCTATGAGAACTTATGTCCTTTATATTATTGAGTGACTCACAATTATGTTAAAATAAAACCTACTTTTTGATCTAAAATGTGAGAAGATTGAGCTACAGGGATCTTTCAGATTCTTTCCAGTTCTGACATTTTGTATTCTGAAACCTCCTGCATTTCTGTTCTTATATTGTAAAGAAATCTTCAGATAAATTTGATGAGTTTCCAAATCAATTTGAGGAGATTACTGGACTTTTGAAGTGTTGATTGAAGATGTCCAGGGGGCATCTCCCCTTAGAATATGGGCATGGTCCCTAGGACTTTACTAATTAGATTTCAGAGACTGTATTGCCACCAAGATGGTTGGGTGACTGAGACTCAGAGAGATAGACTCTTATAGGAAAGAGAAACTCACTGAGATATCAAAGAGTTGCTTTGTTAGCAATCCACAGTTGAGTTGTCTTCCAGGAGGGAGCAGATAAACTTTCTGAATGCCTTTTGAATATTCTGTATTTGTTGATGGGCTCTTGTGAGTCCCTTTGGTCTCATGTATCTTTGTGGGGTAAAAATAAAAGTTTCCCTCTTCTGTATATGCATTTAGTTCATGTTGGTGATAGTCAGTCCTGTCCAACTGACCCCATTTGGGATTTTTTTGGCATTTGCTGAAGGGATTTGCCATTTCCCTCTCTTTATTATACAGATGAGGAAACTGAGGTAAATGGTTAAGTGACTGAAGCTGGATTTGAATTCAGGTCTTGCTGACTCTAGGCCCAGTGCTCTATCTATTGTGTCACCTAGCTCCCTTTGGTATTTTTAGTGTTTGAATAGAAATTGGGGCCTCTATTATCTACTTATGGGGAAAATTAGATATGAATTTATACCCTGAATTGATTGAAGGTCTTCCTGGAACAATTCCTGGTGAGATCAATAAGTCAGAGAGAGATAATGACTCTTTTGGGCTCAGATGAAACCCAATTTTATAAGTCCTAGATCTTAGTTCCTTAGAGCTCTGTTGTAAGAGTATGGTTGTCATTTGGAAGAGATAACTAGTCCCACTACACTGCTGAGAGCAAGAGTCAGCTCTTGTTATCTTCAGTATGGTTGGAGTCTCTTCCTCCTTTCCTTTGACCCTTAGCTCATCCAGGCTAGAGGCAATTTGAAGTATAAAAGGTATAGCTTGAGGCTGGGATGAAGTGGCAGAAGAGATGTCCAAGGACTTCAGTGATTCTACCAGAGCTCTAACAGCTTACACATCATTCTTTTGAATGACTAAAGAGGGGAGTATCTTTTTTTATATCATTTTTACTTTAAAGTATATTCTTTTAATTCCTAATTAGCAAAGATGGTTTAATTGTATTTTTAAATCCCCATTTTAAATCTCAAACCTCAATGGCTGGACTGACCCATTCAATCTTGGACTTTAATAAGTATCTCCAAGTCAAAAAGGCAACTAAATGGTGAAATGCAGACAGCATTGGGTGTGCTGTTCAGAAGAACTGAGTTAAATTTTGACCTCACACTTACTAACTGTGTGATACTGGGCAAGTAACTTAACTCTGTTTGTCTCAGTTTCCTCATCTGTAAAATAAACTGGAAATGGTGAACCATTCCAACATCGATGCTAAAAAAAACTTCAAATGAGATCACAAAGAGTCAGGCTGAGCCAAGAATCAGCAGAGTAAAAAACAAAAACAGAAAACAAACCAAAAAAAAAAAAAACCAACTCTATTTTGAGTCAGAAGAGCTAACTTTGAGCCTCATCTTTCATTTATTGTCTATCACTATGGGCTAGTCACTTCATTTCTTTGAACCTTTTAAATGGAAATAATAACATTACTAATAGTGTTATTAGATGAAAGGACTTTGTAAATGTCAAAATGATATAGACATTTGAGAGAATTATTAATATGACTCCTGTTCAGCATTACCATGGTTAAATTCTAAGTGTAACAGGATGCATCTGGCAGGCAGCAACCTTAGGCATCCCTGGTGCTTGACCCTCTGGGGAACTGCTAACTCTCATGGAATGATCTGTGTGTTTTATTATTCAAATATGGCAAAGGAAAAGCAATAAAGGTGACAAGGGGAAGGGAAAAGGGAGAAAACATGGCCCTAGATCTTTCTAGTTAAGAATGAATCAGCAGTCTTAGGATGGAAGACTGTGACTAGCTGTAACTGGGATGAAAGGTGGTTCCTCCACATTTTTGCTTTTCATTGTCTTCCCACACCTGGTTTGAAAGGAAAACCATTCCTCCAGAGAGGTGGGACTGAGGGAATTGTGAGAGAAAGTTACACCCAAAATCAAGGACAGAGGGAGTGGTTGGAAAGGAGTGATTCCACCCACACAAAGGTGGAAACCCGAAGGAAGGAGTAATTAGCTCTCCTTACCAATAGAGCATCACTTCCTTCACCAAGGCTTCACAGGGACCTTCAGGCTTTAAGATCCAGTGTTCTAAGTGCTCAGTTCTGATGTTCTACTTTCTAAGGTTTTGCTCTGCTCTATCATTTTGAGATATCTGATCTGCTGTAATCTGTCCTCCAGTCTCAATTTCTATTCCCCTTCTCTAATCTTCCTTTTCTTTGTCTTCTTCTCTCACCGTTTGCTTCCTCTATTTTTCCTACTCATTCACCCTGGTATTGCTAATGGGGGGAGACATTACTCAGAACCTGATCTTGACCAAAGAACCCCAAGTTGTTCCTATTTCCCCTGACTCAGTAAGCTTATTTTCAGCAAGAATTAAATATCACATGTCCATTATTGTATTTTAACTTTTTAAAATTTTGGAATCCACGTAGAATGAATGTGCTCTCAGTTATTTAAAAAGAAGAAGAGAAAAACAGCCTTGCTGGATAATCAGCAGGTCTCTATAGCAACAAAGAATTTAAAGTTGGTGAGATTATATGATTTGTTTTAATATTTTAAAAATCCTCATATGTGAATTAATATAGATTTCATTATAAGTGAAAGGAAGTTATTTTGACACATCAAAGGACATTTTTCCACCACTTTGATATAGCTGAATTCTAAGAACCTTTGACTTTTAAAAAATAATTCAAGCCTGAAACAATTTCAACTGAGACTCTAAACAAACTATTATAAAAATAAAACATAATTAATAATTTCTTAAGAAAGAGGTCAGAGAGTTTCCAGTGAATATTGGCACCATTAAGATTGTTTTTTTTTCTAGAAAAATACTTTAAAGGCATTTTGTCTTTCCCAAGAGTGAGTATAAAGGTAATGATAAATACCTTTTTTTTTTTAAGTTGGTATCTATTTCTGAGTCTGTTTCCTTATCTACAAAATGGAGCTGGCTTAGATTATTTTAAATTCCCTTCCAACATTAACGTTTAATTTCTTTTTAAATTTTTTATTAAAGCTTTTTATTTTCAAAACATATACTTAGATAATTTTCAACATTCATCACTGCAGACCTTGTGTTCCAATTTTTCCCTCCTTCCCCCCAGATGACAAGTAACCCAATATATAACATTTAATTTCTAAAGACCTAATATCACTAACATTTTGTGTTTTAAGTCTTAGGTCCCTTTTAGTTCTAATTCCATTTTCTTTTTGTTTGTTTTTCTTTTCTTTTAAAAAAATTTAATAGTATTTTATTTTTTGTAATACATGCAAAGATAGTTTTCAACATTCACCTTTGCAAAACCTTATGTTCCAAATTTATCTCCCTCTCCTCTGGCCCAAGATACCTAGCAATCTGATAATATTCTATTTTCTAAGATCCCTTTCAGCTCTAATATTCTATATTCTCCCTAAAATCCTTAAAGAAGATTTTGAGAGAAATGAAGAGAAAAAATAATGAAATTCATAGAACTTAGAAGAAGGATTAAGAGTCAAAAATATTATACTTATGCCTCTATAGGTAAGCTGTTATCAAACTATTTGTAAGAAATCAGAAATTATTACCATTAATTATAGTCACTTATATTCACATTGTATTTTATAGTTATAAAGCACTTTACATCTACTCATTTGATCTTTAAAGCAATCTCTTGGTAAGAAGTACAAATACTATTATCTCCATTTTTACAACGGGAAAACTAAACTTGTCAGAAAGATAAGTACAACCAGAACTCAAATTTGAATATTCTGACTTCCAAATCCACTAGATTTTTCAAGGGAAATGGTCTGTTGGATTGGCTGGGTTTTCTGTTTGTTTGTTTTGTTTTGTTGTCAACGACAAGATTTAGGGAAGGCAGAGGGGTCCATTCTTGTTCACTTATTTTGGTTGTGTCTGATTCTTTGTGATCCCATTCAAGGTTTTCTTGGCGAAGATACTGGAGTGGTTTGCCATTTCCTTCTTATTTTACAGGTTAGGAAACTGAGGCAAACTGAGTTAAGTGACTTGCCCAGGGTCACATAGCTAGAGGTGTCTAAGAGCAGATTTGAAATCAGGGAGAGTTCATGTATGATGTAGCTGCCCAGAGAGAGGAGCAAAATGAGCCAAGTCTGACCCTTTCAGCATCACCATAGAGAGAGACAATTCACTTTCACTTATGAGTGCTGACTACCAAACAGGGGCAATTATGGGATTAAGAACTGGAAGAGTTAATCATAGGATTATGGGATTGTCTATTTCAGCTTCCTCAAAAGAGGAAACTGAGACCCAACAAAATAAACTGATTTGGCCAGGATTATACAGGAAGTAATTTCAGTCAGGTTCACCTTAAGTGAGAATCCCACCTCTAGACAGAAAAACCTCAGAAGAATTTGCCCTCACTCATCCACTCCAAAAGACTGGATTGGCTACAAAGCTTGGCTGCTTTTTTTTGTGTGTGGTCTGCTCCCATTTCTGGTTGGTTTTTTTTTAATTAAAGCTTTTTATTTTCAAAACATTTGCATGGATATTTTTCATCATTGACCCTTGCAAAACCTTGTATTCCAAATTTCCCCCTCCTTTCCCCCCCACCTTCTCCCCTAGATGGCAAGCAATCCAATATATATTAAACATGTTAAAAATATATATTAAATCCAATATATGTGTACATATTTGTACAATTATCTTGCTGCACAAGAAAAAAATCATATCAAAATGCAAGCAAACAACAACAAAAAGAGTGGAAATGCTATGTTGTGATCCACACTCAATTCCCACAGTCCTCTCTCTGGGTGTAGATGGTTCTCTTCATCACAAGATCGTTGGAACTGATCTCAGTCATCTCATTGTTGAAAAGACTTTTCTAACTCTTCCAATCAGCTAGGACACACTTGCTCTGTTAGCTGAGCCTCCAGCTCCCTTCCTCTTATTATTGGTAATAGGCTCCAAAGCTGGAAGGAAACTCATTTAGTTCAAACTTTTCATTTTACAAACAAGAAAACTGGAGGCCTTGAGAAATTAAGTGATTTGTCCAAGATCACACAGGTGAAACAAAGATTTCAAGCCCAGATCTCATGATTTGAAATTCAGCATTCTTTTCCCTATACTATTCTGTCTCTAAGTACCCAGACCATATTCAAGAAGAGCCTGCATGGCTTACTCAGAAGCTGCTGGCTTGTGCATTTATTGGCCTTGAGTTGTAATTCTAGAAGGCAATGTGGAAATCACAGCAACTCTATAAACTTTGGCTTGGCCCCTTAGAAATTAATGTGGAAGAAAGGACCGTAGTATTGAACAAAAGGAAAATGTTTTGATGTGGGAATAACTATAGGGAACTATACGGAACAGGGCGTGCAGTTCCCTGTTTCGAGGAAAGAGAGATGTTGCCAAAAATCAGCTTTATCCTCTGCATTCTTCTGTAAAGCACACACAAAAAAAAGTTTCCACTGGAACAAGGTCTCCTTATTCTCTAGGTAGATCTCAGGGTCGCTTTGGGGTGGGTGGGAATCATTCGGCTTTGTTTGCACGCACCCCTGTGCTGCCCCATCCTGCCCACATTGTAGCCTCAGGGATCCAGTTCTGAATTTGACGGGATAAGCCCAAGACCGTGATTTGCCAAAAATGGGCCTCAGCTTCCACTCACCTGGTGGGGAGGATGGGGGAGAAGTCAGAAACAAAGGCTTTTGTTGTTGTGTTGTTTTTTTTTTTTTTCCCTGAGTCTGCCTGGGGGATCCCTCCTAGGACAGAGAAATTTCTTTTCCTGTCTTTTCCATGAAAAGAAGCCCCCGAGGCTATAGAAGGACAGGAAGAGTTGTCAGCCACTTTGCCAAAAGGCTGACCAGAGCCTGGGGTCTCAAAGTGAAAGAACAATAGAACAGAAGAGATAGAAGGGGCTTAGAACTTGAATGCAGGGTGTTGGATCTAGAAGGAATCTTAGAAACCATTCAGTTTAACCTTGTCATCTTGTAGGTGGGAAAAGCAAAGTCCAGAGGGGAGAAAGCCCTTGCTGACTAAATCAAAGCCAGATTCCTTTAAGACTCTCCATGACCTGACTAAACCTATTTTTTCTCCGATCATGCCCTCCATTCTTTTTTGTTGGTCTTCATCCAGATGGATGTGATTCTCTTAATCTAGCCTAATTTCCTTCCCTAATTCCCACCTATAGTTAACCAGATGTATAAAACAATATCCTTTTTATCCTTGAATTCCTTGTCCCTACAATCTGCTCTCTCTGCTACTACCCTATTATTTTGAATACTGTTGGAATGAAACATGAAAATACTACAAATTAGTGGCAAAAAACTGGAAACTGAGTGGATGCCTATCAGTTGGAGAATAGCTGAATAAATTATGGTATATGGATGTTATGAAATATTATTGTTCTGTAGCAGGACGATTTCAGAGAGGCCAGGAGAGACTTGCATGAACTGATGCTGAGTGAAATGAGCAGAACAGGAGATCATTGTACATGGCAACAGAAAAATTATACGATGATCAATTCTGATGGACATGGTCTCTTCAATAAAATGATTCAGACCAGTTTCAATGATCTTGTGATGAAGAGAGCCATCAACACCCAGAAAGAAGACTGTGGGAATTGAGTGTGGATCACAACATAGCATTTTCAACTCTTTTTGTTGTTTGCTTGCATTTTATTTTCTTTCTCATTTTTTTTCCTTTTTGATTTGATTTTCTTGTCCAGCAAGATAATTGTATAAATATGTATGCATGTATTGGATTTGACATATATTTTACCATCTTTAACATATATTGGATTACTTGCCGTCTAGGGGAGGGAGTGGGGGGAAGAAGGAGAAAATTGGAACAAGATTTTGCAAGGATTAATATTGAAAAATTATCCATGCATATGTTTTGAAAATAAAGGGCTTTTAAAAAAATTTTTAAATAAAATACTACAAATTAGGTCTATAAAATTCATGTTATCTAATCTGACTTGGATCCTCAACACTTCCCAGCAATCTTGTTATTCCTTGGTTTGTAGTTAAGGTTGTTTATTCATTCAAAAAGGATCAATAACATCAGAAGAGTGATGTCTTAATTTGCAATTGAATTGGATTTAAGTGAGGCAGAGATGACTAGAGTCATCAGTTTCACTCTTCCAGTCATATTGGGGTATGGAAAGACATGTCAAGACAACTGGTGATGACCCCTAATTAAATGCCTAAACTTGGACAAAAGGGGACCTGAAAAAATGTGATTTCCTCCCTTCACTGCAGAAGGGAAGGCTGATTGCAAATATCAGACTTTTTTATGTGTTGGTTAGTTTTACTGAACTTTTTTTCACTCCTAACAAAGGATGCATCACACCTTCTCTCTTCTTAGGTTCCCACCCTCATCCCCTCATTCTCAACCTGTGGAGTCTTCTCTTTATTTTATAGGGAAGATGTCAGCTATCATCCTTGAATTGCTTCCTGGTTCCTCAAAACCTCAGAATCTTCATCCATTCTCTGTTCCTTTGCTTTCATCTCAAGGGATGAAGTGGGTCCTTCTCCTTTCCAAGGATCATTTCTATATTCTTGATCCTATCCCTTTCCACATCCTACAGAGTTTTTGGTGATTATATCATTACTTTTCTTTTCCCAAGTTCTTTCCACTCCTGTTACATCTTCTCCTTTAGTATTTTTTCATGTGCTTCCATTCAATCACTTATCGTGTCTATATGGATAACTCCCAAATCTAGATATACCCATCACCCCATTCTCTCACCGAACCTGCTGGTAACACAGTGGATGGTACATGAGGTCTGATGTCAGAAGGACCTGAGTCCAAATCTAGTCTTAGATACTTTCTAGTTGTGTGACTCTGAGCAAAGCACTTGACCTCTGTCTGCCTCAGTTTCATTAACTATAAAATGGGGATGATAATAATAGCACCTGACCTCTCAGGATGGTTATGAGGATTAAATGAAACAATATTTGCAAGGTGCCTGGCAAAGTGCCTGGAACATCATAGGTGCTTAATAAATGCTTGCTTCCTTCTTTCTCGTGATTTTTACTTCTAAGATCACTCTTACATTTGTTTGCTTCTTTCTATGTCTACTACCATCATCCTAGTCCAAGGGATCATCATTTATCACCTAGACTTTTCTAATTGGTTTCCCTGCCTCCAGTCTATCCTCTGAACTGGGGTTTATTCAGATGATTATTAGACTTAGTCATCTTAAACACAGCTGACAAAATAATCATCCTGGTGCAGAGATCTGATTATCTCAATCTCTTGTTCAAAAGCTGTCCAATAGTTTCTTACTACCTACAAGATGAAAAATGTACTTCTCACTCTGGCCTTCTCCCAACTGACGCTAGTCTACTTCTCCAGTTTTCTTTCAATTTCCTTCCTGATACATCTCTATTTTCTAGCCAAAGCCCAGTATTCACTGTCTTCCAAATTAATCTTGCCATCTTCCACCCCCTTGCCTTCATTCAACTATCTTCCTTGCCAAGAACAGACAGCCTCTTCATTTTTGCTTTATGAAATTCTTGCTTTTTTGCAAGACCCAGTTCAGGAGATCCCCTCACTGAAAGTCTGCATCTTTCTACTACTGTACAATTTCTACTAGAACAGTTTGTCAGAATCTCACCTTTGTCTCCAATATGTTTTACTTTGCATAATTCTTAACTGTTTCCAAGGCTCCACTCTGTCTTCCCATTCCTTTGACTCCCTAATCCAAAAGCCCCTTCCTGCTCACCACTCCTTTATAGGTACCACGTTTCCTTATTAGAATGTAAGCTCTGAAATTGTACATGTTTGTAATAAGGGTTTTGTTTTGCTTGTTTTCTCATTTGGTTGGAGGTGGTGGTGATAAAGAAGATGGATTTTTTTTTAAAAGAAAAGAAAATATTTTTAAAGGGCAGGGAGAGAGGAAAGAAAAAAAGAAATTTTCACGATAATTTTATATATTTAAAACGAATAGCAAGTTGTACACAATAGATTCACAGTTTTGTGTGCAATCATATTTTTATTATATTATGTTATGGAAATGCTTGTTTTAGTCCACATAAAAGTAAAATAATTTTTAAGATTCTATTCCTGGATTATTTAGCAATAAATTCATAAATCTTTGCTGGGGAAAAAAGGGCATAAGCTTCTTGAAGATGGAAATTTTCTCTCACACACATGCTTTTTCTCTTTCTCCATCTGTCTCTGTCTCTCTGTCTGTCTCTGTCTCTCTTTTTCTTATTATTTGTATCACTAGAGCTTAGTAAAATGCAACGAACATAGTTTGACTTATTCATTCATTATCCCTCTCCACATTACATTCATTAAAATTCTGTGTGTGTAGGAGTTCTATAATTTTTATCTTTATGATCATTTACTGGATTGGATCACCCCAAAAGGGTACTGGTAAATGTTTAGTAGGTTCTCCTTTCCCTTCCTCCCTCACCCTAGTACATGCCACACCTTTAAGTTTAATTTGCATTATTAAGATTTTTTCTCCATCTCTTTCTTAAGTCTAGGCAATCAACAAAACAAAAAATATAACCAGCCCTGATTTAGAGCATTTGTCAGTTTCCAAGGTGTAAATGTTCTAAAAATTTAACAATTAGCTCTCAGGAGCTGGCTCTGGCACACTTCTGTATTGTGCCCTTCCATATGTCCCTGTGTCTTTGTTCATACCCTTTTCTCAATTTGGACTAGTTTACTTTTCACCTCCCAGCTAAATTCTTCCTACCTCTCAAACTGGTTCAAACAGCTTAAGTCTCACCCCAACTAGGAAGCCTTCCTTGATTACACTGAACCACAATGACTTGTCCTCTCTCTGAATTCTAATAGCCAAGAGTTGGTTGGATTTTTTTTTTCTTGCTTTCCTGACTGGTCATCTAGCACAAACTACCTGAGATTATTTATGATCTCTTTATGTGTGAGTTTTACCTGTAAGCTGTTTGTTATTCACTTTGTATCTCTTCTTCCTTTCCCCTTTTCTCCCTTCTTTCTTTACATTTCCCCTATCCCTTCTGAAGGCACTTAGTAAATATTTGTTTTTTGGCACAAAGGGAAGAATTAATCTCCCAAGAGTTAGGTTTTGAGCCATTATCTTTAGCCTTCCTTGGACTCTCTTAGATTGACTAGGGTCTGAACAGTTCTCAACTCTTGGCTGAGAGATCAGGTACTTCTAAACCAATGCTCCCCCACAATCTGTGGAATCAGAAAGCCCAGACTTTCAGCATGTTAACTAAACAGATTTCCTTCCCCCCCATTAGAAAAAAAAGTTTCTCAATATTTTTGTTCTTTCTTGTTTTTTTTTTCTCCTTCCCACGATCCAGAATTTGTAAAGTCAAAATCCCGTGTAAGCAGATAACATGATTACTGGTGCAGTCCCGCTAGTGGAATCATCTGACTCTTGATAGGGGGCTTGGTATGGCAAGAAGTATAGTGCTCCCTACTATGGGTTTTCTAAACTTTCAACATTCTATAAGGAGCTACTGAACATAAAATTTTAGAGCCAAAAAGGATCTTAGAGAACATCTAATTCAAATTCTTAATTTTACAGAGGAGTTTTACAGAAAAGGGAAGGCAGAATGACTTGACCAGGATCACGCAAATTTAATGGCATGGTGTGAATAAGAACCCAATTCTTAGATTTCCCAGTCTTCTGTGCCAAATATCGACTTTTCAGCATTATCAATCAATTAATAAATGAATATTTTTAAGTACCTGATATATGCCATGAGATTGGAGATCAGCAGGGATATGGAGATTCATCTGTATAGAAATGATTGTTTAATCTAGGAGAGCTAAGGAAATCACCAAGTGAACTAGTATAGATGGAGAAGGGACTCAGAACTGAACTCTGTGGGATTTTATGAATGAGGATCCATCAAAAAAGACAGAGAAGTGGTGGTTAAATAGGTAGAAGGAGAATAAGGAGAGAGTAGTATCCTAAAAATCTCAAAAGGATGAAGAAGAGGCTAATAAGCATTGTCAAAAACAGCAGAGAAGTCAAGGAGAATGAAGCTTGAGAAAAGGCCATTGGATTTGGCAACTAAGAAATGACTAGTAACTGCACAGAGCAATTTCAGTGAAATGATAAGGTCAGAAGTCAGATTGTAAGGGATTAAGAAGAGAGTGAGAGGAAAGAAAATGAAGGCACAAATTTTAGATGGTCTTTTCAAGGAATTTAGCCACAGAGTGCTGAAGAAGTATAAAATCATAGTCATTGAGGATGGAAGAATCAAGTGTTTCTGGTTTTATTTTCCAGTATAGAGGCATGCTTGTAGGTAACAGGGAATAAGTATGTAGATAAGGAGAGATTGAAAATAAGTGATAGAGTGAAGATGACAGCAGTGGGCAATCCATTTAAGGAGACAGGATAGAATGGGATCAAGTTAGCAGGTAGATGATTAGCTTTGGTAAGGTATAAGGTCACTTCATCATTTAAAGATAAGGTAAAGGAGAGAACTGCAGAAAGCATATAAATAATAGTTGATGTGTAAGAGGGGGAGAAGAGGGAGCTCAGCAAATGGCATCAATTTTTTCTGTAAAATATGAGTCAGGGTTCTCAGCTGAGAGAGTGGGGGGAGAAGTCTTGAGATTTGAGGAGAGATGAGAAGGTTTAGAAGGGCTGCTGTATAGATTAATTAATTGATAAAAGGTACAATAAACTTGCCTAGCATCAGAGAAGGCCCAGTTGAGGTTATATAACACAAATTTGTAATGGAGCTGCAACGGTTGTGTGATTGTTCTCCATTATCCATTTAGCAGCATATGTGGAAAGAAAGCAATGAAAGGTAGAAGTGGTCCAAGGATGAAACTTGACAGAACAGGTACAAATAGCAAAATGATAAGAAGGCTAGAGATTCAAAGGAACAAGGCAATGTAAAGTTAAATTGATTCATTAAAGGGTCAAAGAGTGACTAGTGAAGAAGAGTTGGTCTGGGAGAGAATTAAAGAGTCAAAGGATTGGAGGTCACAATGCAAATAAAGAGTATGGCTTGGCCATTTGGTTACTGGCTAAGAAATAGAGTTGCTGATCAATGGAATAAGTTGGGCTCACAAGATACAATAATCAATGACAAGTAATCTAGTGTTTGATAAATCCAAAGACTCTAGCTTCTAGGATAAGAACTCAGTATATGACAAAAATGCTGGGAAAATTGGAAAATAGTATGGCTGAAATTAGGCATTGACCAATCAATACCTAACATCCTATACCAAGATAAGGTTGAAATGGATTCATAATTTAGACATAAAAGGATGACACTATAAGCAAATTAGGAGAACAAGGATTATTTACCTCTCAGATCTGTGGAGAAGGAAGGAATATATTGCTGAAGAAGAACTACAGACAATATAAAATGCAAAATGGATAATTTTGATTATATTGAATTTAAAAGGTTTTATACAAACAAAACCCATGCAGCCAAGATTAGAATGGAAGCAGAAAAGTGAAAAAAAAATTACTTCCAAAATTTCTAAAAAGGCTTCATTTCTAAAATAGGTAGAGAATTGACTAAAATTTATAAGAATACAAGGTATTCTCCAACTGATAAATAGTAAAAGGCTATGAACAGACATTTTTCAAATGAATAAATTAAAACCACTTCTAGTCATATGAAAAAATGCTCTAAATCACTATTGATTACAGAAATGCAAATTAAGACATCTCTGAGGTACCATTACACACCTCTCAGATTGGCTTAGATAACAGGAAAAGATAATGATGAATGTTGGAGGGGATGTGGGAAAACTGAGACACTAATACATTATTGGTAGAGTTGTGAACTGATCCAACCATTCTGGAGAGCAATTTGGAACTATGCCCAAAAGGCTATCAAACTGCACATGTCCTTTGATCCAGCAATGTCTCTACTGGGCTTATATCCCAAAGTGATCACAAAAGAGGAAAAGGACCCACATGTGCAAAATGTTTGTAGCACCCTTTTTGTAGTGGCAAAGAACTGGAAACTGAATGAATGTCCATTAGTTGGGGAATGGATAAATAAATTATGGTCTATGAAGGTAATGGAGTATTATTGTTCTGATTTCAGAAAGGGGTGGAGAGATTTACATAAACTGATAATAGTGAAGTGAGTAGAACCAAGAGAACACTGTACACAGCAACAGCAAGATTATGGGATGATCAACTCTGATGGATGTGGCTCTTTTCAACAGTGAAGTGATTCAGGCCAGTTCCAATGGTCTTGTGATGAAGAAAGTAATATATACCCAGAGAGAGAGAGAGGACTGTAGGGAATGAATGTGGATCACAATATAGTATTTTCACCTTTTTTGTTGTTTGCTTCCTTTTTTTCCTATCTTATTTTTTTTCTTGTATAGTATGATAAATATGAAAATATGTATAGAATAATTACATGTTTAAAATATTATATTACTTGCTGTGTAGGGGAAAGATTTGGGGGAAGGGAGGGAGAAAAATTTGGAACACAAGGTTTTGGATGTTGAAAATTATTTTTGCATATATTTGAAAATAAAAAGCTGTTTTAAAAAAAGAATATGGTAGGGTAAAGGAAGCTCAAGGTAGATTATGGTAAAATAAGGGGATTTCTGAATTCTTCAACATGAAGGTGCTACATTTGTGGGTAATGGCAAGATCAACGTTATACCCATCTTTGTATGTGACTGACATAGGGTGGAAGAGTAAGTCAAAGGAAATGAATAAGATGTGGAATTGAGTGGTTAAGGTGTTTAAAGGAGAGTCAGTATGTATGTTGAAGTCCCCTAGTATGAAGGTAGAGTTGGTATTGTAAATTAGGTACCAAATTTATCGAGGAAGGAAAGGAGTGGCCTGAGAGTCTATAAACAACAGCTACCAAGATTTTGAACAATCAGTAAGCTCTCTTTACTGAGTGATGGAAGTAGGGGAAAAATTTGGAAGTGGCAATCAAGAACAAAGAATATTCCAACTCTCCCAATTCAACCAGTGTACAAAAAGAAATGAGGGAAAGATCAGTGCAGGAAAGAGTAGCCAGGAAGGCTGTGTTATCAGGAAAACCAAATTTCAGCTAATATAATAGCTAATAGACAATAATAATAATAGCTGATAAAAGGAGTTGGAGAGAAAACATTTTAAGTAGTCTATGGAAGATACATTCTAGAGGGCACAGTAGGAGTGTGTAGTGTTTGGTTGGAATTCAGGGTTGAATGGGATAAGAAAAAGGAGCCTGGGAATATAGGTAGACTAATAAGAGAATGGGAAACCTAACCAGAGAAGTATGTGGTCTTGTACAAGTGACAAAAAGCATGAAGATTGGACATCCTGTCCCTGTCTTTAAGTCATCCCTTTATATAAAAGTCTGAACCATCCTTTCTCAGCAAGAAGAATCTTACATCAGATGCTTAGTCTAGCCCTAGTGCCCTAGACTAAAGGAAAAAGACTTTTCCCTTCACTCTAGCCCTCTATAATCCATACAGGCAGTGTGTAAGTCAGAGGGGACCCAACAATTGGCTAAGCCTCCCCTATGCTGGAGTGCCACGTTGAACGCCCAAAAGTCTCATTAGTTTGCCACCAGTAGAAGTCTCCAAAGGATCTGAACACTTGCCATCTAATCAGGATACCTTCTTCATAAGACAGTTTACCAGATCTGAATAAGCCCAACTAGAATCAACTAATCTCTTACCCTCCCATTAATCACAACTATTAAGCTGACTGCCCTAAAGCATCTTTCTTATTATATTTGTCTCGGTACAAAAAGTTTCAATGGATTTCCATTAGCCATAAGATTACAGAAACAATAATAGCTTACATAAAAAGATTGAAAAGTATTTTCTATCCATCCATTATTTCATTTTGAACCTAACAACAATATTGTGAGATTAGTTCTACAAATACTATTACCCACATTTTATAAATAAGGAAGCATACTAAGAGAGATTGTGACCTAGTCACACAACTATTAAATGTCAGAAGTGGGATTCAATTTCAGATTTTTCTGACTTCAGGTCATATTGCTTTGAATAGATTTTTTTTCTTTTTGTTGAGGCAATTGGGGTTAAGTGACTTGCTTAGGTCACACAACTAGTAAATGTTAAGTATCTAAATCCAGATTTGAACTCCTGACTCCAGGGCTAGTTCTCTATCCACTCTAACATCTAGCTGTCTCCTCTGAATAAATCTTTAGGGTTAGAATGGATCCTAAAGTAAGTTAGTTTAGTTTTTCCATTTACAAATGAGGAGACTGAGGTACAGATTAAGTAAAGGAATGGATTAAGACAAGTTCATATGGTTATTAAATGACAGAACAGATCTTGAACTCAGGTTTATTCTAAATCCAGTGATATTTCCATTATAGTAGCATTAGGAAAAACATAAACCTAAACTGGCATTCAAAATGTTCCACAATCTGGATCCATTTTCAGTCCTATCTCTCACTGCTATTTTCAATTCAAGTATCATCAGAATATTCTTCATTTAGACTGAACACTTGCAAATATTCTCATGGCCTACCTTTGATCCCTCTGTTCTCTCTACTTTGAATACACTTCCTCTATCCCTCAATCTTTCCTATTGAAATCCTAATATTCTTTGAGGCCTAGCTCAAAAGCTACCTCTATCATGAAGCTTTTCATTTTCTAAAAAATTGTTATTAATTTTATCTTTTAATACTATTTTATTTTTCCAAATACATGCAATGATAGCTTTCAACATTCACCTTAGCAAAACTGCATTTGAAATTTTTCTCCCTCCTTCTCCCCCTCAGTTTCTCATGATCCCACAGTTGGGAATAATCTCTCTCTCCTGAATCATAACTCTGCAACATTTGATAAATAATAATAATAACTCTCATTTCTAAAGTACTTTAAGATTTACAAAGAACTGATAGGTAAATAGGGGTAGCTAGTTGGTATAATAAATAGAGTGTCAGACCTGGAGTCAGGAAAATTCATCTTCCTGAGTTTGAATCTGGTCCCAGACACTTACTAGTTGTGTGATCTTAGATATGTCACGTAACCCTGTTTGCCTCAGTTTCTTCATCTATAAAATGAACTGGAGAAGGAAAAGGCAAACCTGCTCTAGTATCTTTGCCAAGAAAACCCCAAATGGGGTCATGAAAAATTGATCATGATTGAAACAACTCAACTACAAAAATAAGATAAATATAATCAAAACAGTACTAAGCTTTTCCCTCCTACCCAGCAAATTGGTAAAGACGAGAAGTCAGTACTCAAAAAGTCATTGAAAAATAAATATCCTAATATGCTACTGGTGGAACTGTGGATTGGTTCAACAATTTTGGAAAGTGATTTGTAATTATTCAAAGAAAGTGTCTAAAATGTCCATTCTTTGACTCAGAAATCCTACTACAAGGCATATACTCCAAGAGGGAGAAGGATAAAAGTCTCATACACAACAAAATATTTATAATATAACTTTTTGTAATAGTAAAGCAATGGAAGACCATCAAGTGGAGAATAGCTAAACAAATGGTGATATATACCTTCTCATGTCTTGATTATCACAATAACCAACTGGTCGGTCTTACTTCCAACTCCAAACCATTTTCTACTCAGCCACCATAGTGATTTTTCTAAAACACAGGTGAGATCATATTATCAGTTTTCTTCCCCTTCCCATCCCTTCATAGACTTAATGACTTCCTTCCTAGTGGCTCCAGGAGCAAATACAAAATTTGTCATTCAAAGTCCTTCATGAGTTAGACCCTGCAAATACTCTTTTTGATCCAGTGACCATCACCAGCTTCCAGGCTATTCCACAAACAAGTCACTCTATCTCTCATTTCCAAGTACTCTCTTGCTCTGTCTCCTTCCCAAGCTATCCCTCTCTTCCTCCTCTCCCCCTTCTTTCCCCACAGACCAGAAATTCTCTCATTCCTTTATACTGACTACAGACTCTCTGGCTCCCTTTAAATTCCATCTAAAATCCTACCTCCTATAGGAAGCTTTCTCCAATCCCTCTTAATTCCAGTACCTTCCCTCTGTTAATTATTTCCTATTTATCTTTTATATAGTTTGTTTTGTATTTATCTACTTGCATGTTGCCCTCTTCCTATTTCATTGTAAGTTCCTTGAGAGTAGGAATTATCATTTTCATGCTTTGAATCACCAGCCCTTAGCTTTTTTTTTTTTCCAAAAATCTGGGACAATTTACTTTTTGTCCTGTGCATTTTTCACTTTTGATTTCTTGAAATACAGCTCTGAAAAAAACATGCTTGAAAAAGTCCATTGTATTTCAAATGAAGCTACTTGACTAGTCTTTAAACCCAAATCATTCTGGCTTTCATTGAATGGCCAATAATAGTTCCTAGCCCAAGTCTCCATGGCTTAGTTTAGGCTTTAATGGCATAAAATAATTATAAATAGCAATTGTTTTCTGTTCAGCTTGAAACTTTGAGGGTCTATCCCTCAAATAGTCCCTTAATATTTATGAAATGATAAGTTAAGCCATCTTTTATCTCATTTTTTACCTAGCCCTTAATCATTGAATGGATAGTGCCTCAGAAAACTGAGAGACACATTGAGACCTAGAAAAGACTTTAATTTAGACAGTCCAAGGTCATCCAATGCAACCTGGGCCATCACCAGCCCTCTCGATTTTTGTCTTACCGATAAAGTTCTATGACTCTGGAGGAAAGAGGAAGGCTGACAACTTTATGCAATCTTAAATCTGCCTCAATTAAATCTAACTTATGAGCAATTCAAAATATTACCCTTGCAATATTATTGGTCATCTTTGAGAGTGAAGGACAGAGAACAGCATTTATCCTGTTTATAGCTTGCTTCGTTTGTATTTGTTTGCATATTATTGCAAGCTTCTTGAGGACAGGGACTCTCTTTTAGCCCTTTTTTGTATCCTTATCACTTAGCACAATGTCTGGCACATAGTAGGTACTTAAGAAATATTTATTGATTTTATGCTATGAGAAATTTTGAATATGATGAGTACAAAGAAACATAGAAAAACTCAGGAGAACTGATGACACAAAGTTTTAAAGAAGAATCAAGAAAGAAGTATGCACATTGACTACAATAATGCAAATGGAAAGAATGACAACAATAAAAATGGAAACTGAAAGCTGGGAAATTATAAAGAAGCTTGGCCCCAAGAAAGAGATAAGAGAAAACACTTCCTTTCTTTGCAGATATAGGGGACCATGAGTATAGAACACATATAATGTTAGACTTGATTAATTTGTTGATTTATTTTGTTGAACTGGTATTTTATCTATTTTTATTTTTTTGTTATGACAGGAGTTGTTTGGTTCACAGACCTGGGGCTATAAATATACATACATATATATGTGTGTGTATATATATATATACACACATACATATGTTATATATATACATATAGATGTAAAAACTCATATATACATATATAGATCATTGTATTTCAACATAATTGGTTTCATTTACAATCTTATGTTTTATTTTTTGCATTTAAAAACATTATTCTGAGAAGAGGTCCACAAACTTCCTTAGACTGCTAAAGGCTACCCCAAAAGTTAAGAACTCCTCTTACAAGAGATAACTCTGGGACAAGGAAAAGGGAGGCACATAGTGGGAAATGAAGGTAGTATAAATATACAGTTGTCAGTGCAGATTTACTTTTTTTCTTAAAAGTTTTACAAAGCACTTTCTCTAAAGCAGCTCTGTTGTGAGGAAGGGCTGGATAAATTATTTAATCTGTGTCTGCCTCAGTTTCCTCATTTATAAAATGTGGATAATAGGGGCAAGCTAAGTAGTACAGTAGATAGAGCACTAATCCTGGAGATGGGAAGATCTGAGTTCAAAGCTGACTTCAGACATTTGATACTTACTAGCAATTTGATCTTGGGATATGTCTCTTAATCCTAATTGTCTAAATGAGCAAATAAATAAAATAAAATATGGATAATAGCACCTCTTCTCTAGGTTGTTTTAAAGATTAAATGAGATAATTGTAAAACACTTAAAAGTATAATCATATATAAATGCTATCATCATTATTATTGTCTAATAGAATTCTAAAAGAGCTTAAAACCACATTAAGACTTTTGGAACACTTTGTATGTCTGATTAGGAAAGTGGAACCTCAAAATATCACATGTCATTAATGATAGAGCCAATACTAAGATTGGAGCCCAGGTCTCCAAATTTCTAATCCAGCACTCTTTTTGAAAAAGAAAGAAAGAAAGAAAGAAAGAAAGAAAGAAAGAAAGAAAGAAAGAAAGAAAGAAAGAAAGAAAGAAAGAAAGAAAGAAAGAAAGAAAGAAAGAAAGAAAGAAAGAAAGAAAGAAAGAAAGAAAGAAAGAAAGAAAGAAAGAAAGAAAGGAAAGAAAGAAAGAAAAGAAAAGAAAAGAAAAGAAAAGAAAAGAAAAGAAAAGAAAGAAAAAGAAAGCTTTTTATTTTCAAAATACACGCAAAGATAGTTTTCAACATTCATTCTTACAAAACCTTGTGTTCCAATTTTTTGTCCTTTCCTTCTCCCATTCCCCATCCCCCTCTCCTAGACAACAAGTAATCCAATATAGCTTAAACATGTACAATTCTTCTGTACATATTTCCACAATTATCATGCTGCACGGGAAAAAAAATCAGATCAAAAAGGGGAAAAAATGAGAAAGAAAGAAAGAAAAAAAAAGCAAGCAAATAACAGCAAAAAAGCTAAAAATACTATGCTGTGATCTACACTCAGTCCCCATAGTCTTCTCTCTAGGTGCAGATGGCTCTCTCCATCACAAATCTATGGAACTGGCCTGAATCATCTCCCTGTTGAAAAGAGTCTGACATTTTTTTTTTATCCCTTATAGAAAGAATCATGAGCTGGAGAGGGAAATGACAAAACGCTCCAGAATCTGCCAAGAAAACCCCAAATGGGGTCATGAAAAGTAGGATATGTCAACACTCTGAATAAAGTTGCAGGGATAGTAAGGGATGGAACCTGGATTGAAATTCTGTTCCTTTAAAACAAAGAGACAGTGATCTTTTTTACTACCTTAAAACAGCCTTCCCAGAAAATCTGAATATTAGGCCTGTGTTGACCTAACACTATTCTTAATGGCTTATTTATTTAACTGTCCTCTTAAGTGACTCTTAGCACTTCAAAGGAGTTTTAGAAACACCAACAATTAAGCGTCTCAGGGAAAACCCCTTTTATTATAGCTGTAGGTGCTAAATGCCCTTAATGAAGCCACCAGTTAAATAAACAAATCATTAAGTTAAGGACCCAAGTACAGAATAAACTAGGCCCCTGTCAATGATTTGCTGAGGACTTCTGGAGGTTGCACCTAGGGAGTCTGAACCAACAATTCTTTATGGTGGAACTTACAATAAGCAGTGAAAATTAATCAAACATTTATTAAGTGCCTAATGTTTGAGGAGGCCTTTGATGTGGTGGAGTGGGGGGAGAGGTAAAGGGATGTAAAATCAGATAAAAGAGCCCCTGACCATTTCAACCTTCCAGTCTCAAAGAGGGAGAAACTATCACTCAGATAACTACACAATATGGTGCAGTAAGTGGATAGAGGGCAGTCCTTGGCGACAAGAAAATTCAAGTTTTATTCCTTCTTCAGACACTAGTCATGTGATCCTGGATAAAACACTTATTCTCTTTGAGCCTCTATTTCCTCAACTCTGGACTTTAAAAGATGAGTAGGAATTTAAGAAGCAGAAATGGAAAGGAAGGGTATTCCATATGGAATACTATGAACAAAGGAATCAAGGAAAAAAAAAATCACAGGGCTCAGTACTTAATAGAACACCTCTAGTAGTAGGTGCTTAATAAATGCTGCTAGGTATGGAGGATGGTCAGCAGTTCAGTTTCATAAGAAGATTTAGGGAATAATAATATAGTTTTATAAAGCATCCAGTAATTTATAAAGCATCCAATTAATTTATAAAGCATCCAGTAATTTAGGACCCAGGAGCATAAGTGTCAAGGCAGGATAGTGACAATTTCCTGAGTGTTTTGACAACCAGGGAGAGGAATTTGATATTTTATCCAAGAGGTCAGTCGAACTCCATGCCTTTGCCGGGTTGTCTCCCATGCATGAGATGGATGTCAATCAATGGAGACCATTAAAGATTTTTGAGAGGATATATATATATATAATTAGGAGAGGAAGGGAATAGAGGCAGGAAGAGCTGAAAGTAGGCTATCATGGTAGTCTAGGTAAATGGTGGCAACAGGGATAGAGAAGAGGGGACAAATCCAAGAGAAGCTGATGGAATGGAAAGGACACTATTTGAGAATTGACTGGATTCTAACCTCACCACTCAATAGAAACTGCTTTCTAAAAGTTTGCCAAATGATCCCTCTATTGCAAAACCATCCCTCATCCCTCTTGACCTCTCTGCAGCACCTGACACTGCTGGTCTCCCCCTCTTCCTGCATACTTTCTCCTCTTTTGGGTGTCATGATATCATTCTGTGCTGGTCTGACCTCTCCTTAGGCTCTTTCTTTTGCTGGGTCACCATCCATATCATGTCCTCTAACTGTGGGTGTACTCCAAGAATCTGTCCTAGTTCTTATCTCTCTATATTCTTTCCTTATGATCTCATCAGGTCCCATGGCTTCAGTTATCACCTTTTGCATATGTTTCCAGGTCTACATATCCATCCTTTCAGTCTTACTTATATCATCAATCTCCTGTCAGATATCTCCTCATGAAAACCATGAAAAGCCACCTCAAACTTACAATATCCAAAATGCAACTCATCTCCTTCCTTCCAACCTATCGTTCTTCCAAATTTCTCTAATTCTCTTGAGGGTACCAAAAACCTTCTTAGTTACAAAGGTTTACAAATTCAAGAGACATCCCCAACTTTTCCCTTTTTCCTTGTCCTACCAACAGTCAGCCACTAAGCTGTCATTTTATTTTTAATTTAATTTTTAATTCCTTCACATCTTTTGTATCCATCCACTTCACAAAGCCACCCACAAAGCTTTAATTCAAGCTTTTCTTACCTTTCAACTAGACTATTGTAAAGTCTCCTAATAGGACCTCCAACTTCTCTCCTTCTCCAATCTGTCCTCCACATAGTAGCCAAAATAATTTCTCTGAAGTTCAAGTTTGACCAAGTTACTTCCTTACTCAAGAAACTTCACTGGCCCCCTATTACCTCTAAGTTAAAATCCAAGCTCCACACTGACATTTAAAACCTTCTACATTCTGTTTCTAGCCTACCTTTCCATACTTGTTACATATTACTTCCCTTTTTACATGCTACATTATATATTATATACTGTATATTTCAGTAAAATAGGCTTACTTGCTCTTTCTCAAACCTGGCAATACCTTTACACAGCCTGTCTCCCATGCACATTTGGAAATGGATGCTCAATCAACCATTTCCATAATAGAGCTCAGACTAAGAGCAAAATGTCTTCAAACTAGAAGGATGATGCACAAGAATAGAAGAAGAAACTTGGCCACAATCCAGAGATATTTTATAAATTATTGAATGAGTTAAGAAAATGGTTCATCAACTTGTCAAGTATTTTAACATTATTAACATGTAGTGGACTTCCTGCCATCTAGGGGAGGGGAGAGGAGGGGACTGGGGGTAAAAATTTGTACCAGAAAACTTTGTAAAGATCAATGCTGAGGAACTACCCATACATATGCTATACAAATAAAAAGCTTTAATAAAAAAAAGAAAATGGTTCATTAAAAAAAAAAACAGAAAAGAGTTCATTCCAAAAAGTGCAACAAGTATGGTGTTCCAGAATACCCCTGTAAAATGACTAGGTTTGCTGGGGTGGGAAGGAGACACTCTGGTTCTGGTCTTGGCCAGATCTTATACCATGCCCACCCCCACCCCCTTTGGCTGGAGGAAGACCTTTTATAAGCTAAAAAGGATCTGGAGGATACTAGCTATTTCATCCTCTCATTAATGCCCTAGTGGTCTCCTCAGATCATCTGATGGCAGTATCTACGACAAAATCAAAGACAGATGAATCCAGATTCACTATTTCCCAGGGGAACTTCATAAAAATATCATGAATGGGAGAAAAAGAACTATATGCTTTCTCAGCATGAGCCCACTTTCCTCTGAACTCTGTATTTTTGGGGGATGTTTTGTGCTAATTATTGTTACTGGACCACCTTAGTAAATATGGTAAGGTAACTAAGTAGTATAGTGGATAGAGCACCTGGCCTGAAGAATTCAAATCTAGCTTCAGACGCTTTCTAGCTGTGTCACCTTGGGCAAGCCATTTAATCTCTGCCTCAGTTTTCAGAATTGTAAAATCAGGATAACAGCCACATCCCAAGATAGTGAGGATCAGATGAAAAAATATTTGTAAAGCTCTTAGCATAGTTCTTGGCACATAATAGGTGCTATGTAAATATAAGGTATTGATTTTGTTGTTACTGGTGTTTCTGTTACTGCTTCTATTGTTAGCCCCTTGTAAAAGCTATTTTAGATTTTAGCTGATTAAATTTATTCTCAATTAATAATGATGGAGAGAAGCACACCCATGGGGCTCAAGCCAATGGCACTAAAAATTACCTGTTGGAGACACCTCTACTTCCTGAGAGGGATGGATTTGTAGCTAAAGCTTGAGGGGAAGTGTCCAAATTATTTGTGAGAGTAGGCATTAAGAGAAGGACCATCAGAACATACATGGGCTACACTCCAAAAAGTGTAAATTCTAGTCACATTCTTGATGCTTTTACGTAAGATCCTTGCAGGAAAATAATAGGTGAAAGGACCTCAAAGGCTACCTGGCCAAATACTCGTTTTATAATTGAGGAAACTGAGGTCCAGGAAAGGAAGGTACAGGAGCTATTTTCTTTTTGTCTTTGCACATCTAATACAAGATACTACATCTCTTGGTTCTGGGCATTTTCTCTGGCTGTTCCTCATATCTGGAATGCTCTCTACCTACCAACACCCCTAGTTTCCTTTTAGTCCAAACTAAAATTTTATCTTTTACAGGAAACCTTTGCCAATCCTTCTTACTTCTAATGCTGTTCCTGTGTTAATTATTTCCTGTTTGTCCTGTATATAACTTGCTTTGTATGTATTTGTTTGAATTCCCCCTTCCCCATTAGATTGAAAGTTCTTTGAGGGCAGGGGCTATCTTTTGACTCTTTTTGCATCCTCAGAGCTCTAGCTCAGTGACTAGCACTGCTAAATATTTGGTAGATTGGATTAGACTGAACTGGGCAGAAATGGATCCGATTGAACTAGACTGAACTGGATTGCATTGGATGGACTGAACTGGATATGAGAAGAGAGGGAAGGTTGGAAAGGTTCAGGATTCATTATCCTTATCCATTAATCTGATGATTTGAAAATAGGAAGCCAGGGATGGTGGTATCACAGACAGCAATAAGGAGAAGAGGAATAGGTTTTAGGAGAAAGCTGACATGTTAGGTTTTGTACAAACTGAACACTTTGGTGAGAAAGCAGAAGGCAGAAGCACAGCACATTCTCTTTCTCAAGAGGCTCACAGTGGGGTTGGGTAAACTTTAAACCTTTCCTTGAGACTTTTTGAGAGTAATTCCTTATTAAATCACACCATTCTGGATCAAGAAGGAATGGCTTTAGAGGTGGAGAAGAGCCCTGTGGTGGAAAAGATTTTCTGTAGTGAATAGACGTTTTTTGGATCTGAAGTCTTTGGGAAGGGTAGCAAAGAAATGACCTGAGTATGAGGTCAGAGGATCTGGTTCCAGCTTCTGGCTCTGCTCACAAACAGTCATTTAGGCATCCGTGGGCCTCAAGTACTTCATCTGTAAATTGGGAATGACATGACTGGGTGACCTTGAAGCCTCTGAACCTCAGCTCTATGAGTTCTGCTCTTTTGCCTTTGGCCTCGTACAAGCCCCTCTGGGAAAGCAAAGGATGAGTCAGCTTATTGTCATCTGTCTGGGGGTGGTTTAGGGACAGCCCTGGGTGGAGGCAAGAAGAGGGACTTAATTACCTCTGCAGGTCCCTTCCAACCCCACACCTGCTGCTTATAGAGCCCAAGATGCCTTGGAAGAAGACAGTAGGTGTTGGCCAAGTCATCAGGCTTTCATCATGATGCTTGTTGATGTGGATTTTTTTTTGGTCCAGACCTTGGATTTTATTAGTATAGGGAACTTTGCATGTAGATATTCCTTCCACTGATGCAAATCTGTAATTCATTTGTAATTCATAGTGATTTGCTCACGGTCACATGAATGGAATGTATGGAAGCAGCATCTGGATCCAGGTGTCCCTGATTCCAAGGCCAGTCCCTTCCTTGCCTTGAGGATCACATGAAGGAGAATGGAGTGACATTTCTTAGGCTGAGAAGGATTGCAGCTTAAAGAGGGGAATTCAACTTAATTTAATGTGTATTTATGTGTTAAGAACTGTGCTAGGTTTTGAGGATTCAAAGATAAAAATTAAATGGGTCCTCAAGGAAGGTATCTTTTATAAGGAACTAAGAAATGTCATTCCTTTCTCCTTCACCTGACCCTTAAAGCAAGGCTAAGGAAAGGAGAAAGAAAGAAAATTTGGACTTTTATATGGTAGTTCTATAAGGAATGCTTGGGTGATCTTCACATAGAAGATCTTGAAGCATCTATATGTAATTTGCTTCCTGGAAATAGGGGAGGGAGAAGAGGGAATGGGGAGGAACAGCAAAAGAAGATGATGAAGAAGAAGGAGGAGAGAGGAGAAGGAGGAGGAGGGAGAAGGAGGAAGGAGGGAGAGAGAGAGAGAGGAAGGGAGGAAGAAAAAAGAAAAGAAGGAATAAAAACAAAAGGAAGGAAGGAAGGAAGAGAGAAAGAGAGAGCAAAATAGAGAGAGAGAAAGAAAGAAAGAAAGAAAGAAAGAAAGAAAGAAAGAAAGAAAGAAAGAAAGAAAGAAAGAAAGAAAGAAAGAAGGAAAGAAAGAAAGAAAGAAAAAAAGAAAGAAAGAAGGAAAGAAAGAAAGAAAGAAAAAAAGAAAGAAAGAAAGAAAGAAGGAAAGAAAGAAAGAAAGAAAGAAAAAGAAAGAAAGAAAGAAAGAAAGAAAGAAAGAAAGAAAGAAAGAAAGAAAGAAAGAAAGAAAGAAAGAAAGAAAGAAAGAAAGAAAGAAAGAAGGGAAGGAAGGAAGGAAGGAAAGAAGGAAAGAAGAAAGGAAAGAAGGAGGGAAAAGAAAGAAAACAAGAAAACTCTTGGATCTATATTACTCAGAACTTTCTCCGGGCATCTTTTGACAAAGCAGGGAAATAAAAAGCCTATATATGAAATTCATCCTTCCCTTCAGAACTGTCCCCTTTCCCCTCTTTCCTAATTCCTTGGAGATATGAGAATGTCTTAGTCATCATAGGAAGCTAGAAAGGGGCATCCATGGGAAAGGAAACACTTCCATCACAGACATCAGTGAACCTCTCCCTTCCAGAAATATAACATCAGGAAGAAATTGGGTTACCTTTGCTAACAAAAGCCTAAGGGATCCATGCTTGACAATGTGATTCACTGTAATGGATGTTGAGTCAAAAGTCAGAAGACCTAGGTTTAAATCCTATTATTTCTTATTACCTTTGGGCTGCCCACCTGCTTCATTCTTTGGGACTTGGGTTTCCTCATGTGTAAAATGAAAGTTTGGATTTCATGGCAAAAAAGGTTCTTTCCAGCTCTAGTTCTATGATTCTATATATTCTTATTTTGCCATGATCAAATCAAAACCAGTTATATTGAGAATCATCATGTGTGAGGGTCTGCAGTGCTATAATGGGCATCCATTGGTGCTTCCATAAAGCAACCCTGAGTGATGCTCAAGTTGGGAGGACAGGTCCCCTAGCCTTCCCCCTTTCCAAACCTCTATCTAGGGCCCCATCAGGCTAAACCATGTGGAAGTAGGGCTATTCCCCTTCCCAAACGGAGATGCCTCAATCTCAGAAACCCAACTTTAGTCTGGCCTCCAGAGCCTCTCACCCCAACAGCAACAGCAGGGGATGAGTCCAACAAGACACACTGGGAGCAGCCGGATTCAATTTCCAATGCACGTGGGCTTAGATGTTACTGGAAAAAATGCTGGGGGGGTTGTGGGGAGAAGAAGGAAGGCAGAGACGGCTATGTGTCTCGGGGTTTTGCCCAAGAGAGTCCCAGACAACCTCCAAAGTCGTGTGGCCAGAAGTCTGACGAATCCATCGCGTCTCTCGGGGGCCCAGCAGCCTCTCCGGGTCCTGGAAAACGTCAAACAGGGGAGCTGGGATTCACAGCGGAGTCATAAAACCGATTAAAGGGCTGAAGGGCAGGATTTACAAGACTGGGATGGGGAGCTGCTCCCTCCTGGGCTGACTCAGCCACTGGCAGGGATGGGGGGGGCGGGTAACCTGGCAAAGATCTGCCAACACTGAACCAGCAAAGAAGGGCAGAGATCCCAGAGGCCAGAAAGAAATGCAGCCAGGAAAACTGGGAGAAGGTGGAGAGCATGGAAGTGCCGAGTGAGGACTGTGGGAAAGTGGCCTAGAATGCATTTCCAAATCCAGCTTCAACCCCACCTCCCCTAGGAAGCCTTCTCTGATAACTCCGGCCAACAGCGATCCCTCCCTTTCTCACCCTTCCATGACACAGACTATATTTACCACATATCATGGCATTTACCACAGGCTGTTTTAGGTAGCTCGTAAAATAATGCCTAGTATGTAGTAGGAGCAGTAAATGTCGATTAAATTTTTGTTCTCTAGAATATGTCAAAGGGGAAGGAACCTCAGTGTAGGATGTCAAAACTAAACAGGAACCAAAGGAACCACTGAACATAAAAAGGCAGAATGGTAAAGTCTCTTTAGAGAGGCAGTTGGTGCTGGACCTAGAATCAAGAAAAGCCGAGTTCAAATCTGGACTCAGATCCCTCCTAACTGTGTGACCCTGGACAAGTCACTTATCCCAGCTTGTCTCAGTTTACTTTTCTGTAAAAATGGGCTGGAGGACTAAATGGCAAACCTCAAATGGGGTCAAGAAATATCAGGCATGATTGAACAACAACAAAAAGGGTTGTTTAAAATAACAGAGCTAAAGGAATCTTTTAGGTCATTTAGTCTAATACCTCATTTTCTAGATGGAGAAACTGAAGTCTGGATGGACAACCCTCTGTGTAAATTTATATAGCAAATGATGGCAGAATCAAGATTAGGACAGGGGTCTTTAGACAATTAGGTCAGTATTCTTTCTAAAGTCCCACATTCCCTGTGGTTCCTATGTGTGTTGTCTCTTCAACTAGACTGTATCTTCCTAATAGCTGAGATTGTATTTTATACTTCTGTCACCTACTCCCTCCCCGATCTCCTCCATAGCACAATAATGGCACATAGTAGGTACAGAGAAATATGCACATACATGTGTGTATTATATGTGTGTATGTGTTTCACACAGATGTATATATACATGCATATGATATATATGTATATTGTATATTATATAAATATATGTGTATATTATATTTATGTATAATATGTATGTATAGATACACATATGTATGTATTTGTATTATATGTATGTATTGGACCTTAGCATATCTGTTGATTTCTTCTTGTTGTTCAGTCATTTTTCAATCATTTCCAATTCTTCATGACCCATTTGGGCTTTTCTTGGTAAAAATACTGGAATGGTTTGGTATCTATTGTCTTAGCATGACCAACTATGGTGAGCTAAGGCAGTTAGGTGATGCAGTAGATAAACTGCTGGACCTGGAGTCAGAAAAACTCAAATTCAAATCTCTTCAGACACTTCAGCTGTTTGACTCTAAATAAATCATTTAATCTTTGCCTGTTTTCTATCTGTAACCTGGGCATAACAGCATCTACCTTCAAGAGTTGTTGTTCAGGATGAGATATGATAATATTTATAAAGCACTTTGTAAACCTTTAAAGCACTATGTAAATGCTAATTATTGTTGTTATTATGATTGAGTGGTCTATCCTAGGCATGCAGGTTCAGAACGAGAGAGGGGGGGGGAGAGAGAGAGAGAAAGAGAGAGAGAGAGAGAGAGAGAGAGAGAGAGAGAGAGAGAGAGAGAGTATATTAATAAGGAAGAAACTAAGAAGAAATAAGAGGAAAACGCTATAAAAAGTGTGAGACCAGAGTTTGGGGGTCCATGTGAAATGAAAGAAAAGATTTTTTTTCCTTTCAATTCAACAAATACATATTATCTTTCTAGCTTTGTTTCACTTGAATCTCCTTTATATACTCAGCCAAACAAGCTGTTTCCTGAGCTCATCCCATTTTTCACTCTCTCCTTTTGTTACATTATGAGCCTTAGTACCCCTAATCCTCAATGGTGATGGAAACATAGTAAACACTTAATAAGTGCTTTTTGACTGTTGTACTGACTCTGTATATACAGGGTAAGTGTCCCTTGATGTCTGGACACCCATAGGAACACAGAACTTTTTCATCTTCACCTGTTGATATTACTACTTTCCTCAAACCTGAGAGGCCACCTCCATCATGAAGTCTTCTGAGAATTCACTTTGAACTAGATGATAGAGGCGATCTCTCTCCTATCTCAAATTTTCTAGATCACTTTTACTTGGCCCTTTCCTTTGCCCCTTTCTTGTTCTTTTTTTTCTGAGCCAATGGCACTCTATTAAGGGGTCCAGGATTCCCTCCAACAAAGTTGATCTTAGAGCTTCCTCACAATCTGAATATTCTTCTTTTTTCATATTTATTTGTGTATATATATGTATATATATATGCATATATATGTATATATATGTATATCCCATATCCTGGACAGCTAGATAAATAGAGCACTAGGATTGGAGTCAAGAAGATCTGAGTTCAAATCTGGCCTCAGTTACTTACTCTGGGCACTCAGATAAGACTGGGCACTTACTTAACCTTGTTTGCCTCAGTTTTCTCATCTGTAAAATAAGCTGGAGAAGGAAATGGCGAACCACTCAGGTATCTCTGCCAAGAAAACCCAAAATGGAGTCACAAAGAGTCTAAAACTGAAATTCAGTTGAATACAACTGAAAATGATTGAACAACAATAAACTCATACCTTAGATTGACAACTATTTGAGGGCAGAGACTATGTCATTTCTCAACCAGATAAAACAAAGAGCATTGTACTATAGAATCTCTTGATACATTTGTTGAATTAAGTTGATAATTTTTTTTCTACCAAAGGGTCATCTATATATAAAATGAGGAAATTGGACTATACCTCTAAGGCCTCTGGCGGTAATAAACCCTATAATTATAAACCTGAATGAATTCAAGTACACTTTGACTATTGCCTCCTCCTACTTAAACATTTCCATTGATGGGGAGTTCACTACATCCTCAGACAGCACATTCTATTTTTGAACAGCTCTAATTATTACAAAGGTTTTTCCCCCTTATAATTCTTCTAAGGGTCATAGAGCCAAAAGCATCTGGGCATTCTTTTGTAAGGAGTTTGAACTCTTACAAATACTCTCCAAAATGGTAATACCTTCAATCTTCGGAGCTAACACAAAGATAAAGCTGAGAAAGCTTAGAAGAGCCCAGTTCTGCTTAGAGAGAAAAAACAGGGGTCCAGACCAGTTCCATGTCCCAGGGTCTCCTCAGAAACACAGACCAGCTCCCTGCCTTCCCAAGGTTTCTGTTTGGGCTTAAGGAAACGTTCTTCCTAGTTGCCATATCAGAACTAGCCCTTGGGAAACTGGCAATGTTGGTAAAGCTCATCCTTGGCATTTCTGCCTCTTCTTCCCATGGTCCCAAATTGCCAGTGCCCTCAAATGATCAGTTTGCCAGATTTATAACTCAGAACTTTGAGGGACACTTAAAGTTTTGGATGGTACAATCAAAATCCCAGAAGATCTCAGCTGAATGGAAAATGGACTATTTACTAAGATGAGACTGAGGGGGGAATGAATGTAAAATCCTGCACTTGGGTTTAAACAATCAGCCTCACTAGGGTAAGATGAAACATGTCAAGACAACGACTTCTATGAAGAAGCCGGTGTGAGATGGTAATCAGAACAGCTAACGCTAATATGAGATAGTCCAAGAAATACTTCTCAAGTGACTACCACATACACAGACTGGTTCTAGATGTTGAGAATATAAAGATTTTAAGAAATGACATAATCCCTGCCCTCAAGGAGTTTTCAAGAAGGAAAGAGGTTTGGTGTAGTCACTGTGGGAAATGTGATAGGAAGTTAATCACAGATGAATAAAAGAATTGTCATATAGTATATAGGGTCCAAGTCAGGTGGCATAGCATCTCTTAATGGTGGACTCAGTCCTTGAGGTTTAGTGTCTTCCTGTGACAACACTGGGAATCTTGAGAATAGCAGCCCAGAGCTTCTCTATAAATCTTTGCTGAATGATTATAGTAGCAAACTCACCAAAAAGATGAGATGAATAGTCACTATCTTGCTATACCCTGGGAAGGTCACAAACTCTCTCCTTGAGGGGACTGGAAAATCACCAGGGAACATTCTCAACCAGGACCAAGGAATGGGCTTACAAGACTACAATTTGGCTCACTTTGACAAAGATCCCTCTTTAGCCAGGGTACTGCCAAGGAAAACACGAGAGAGAATTCAGCATTAAAGGTGAACATACTTGAGGAGTTTGAATATGACGAATTATTTACACAGGTGTTGGAAAGGTATCCCAATGCCTTCCCCCTCCCTCAACTCTTTCCCCCATGGGTGCTGATGGATGTGCCAATAGAAAGGGCTTAGTCACATAGGTCTGTCCTTTGTGAATCAATAAGCCCCAGAGAATAGGTCAAGGAATTGCAGCCAATGGGAAGTGTCTATACAATGGGCTGGCTGTTGTATGGACCTTTAGGAGCCCTCTCTTTGTAGAGTGGACTGGGAGGGTGAATGGGAGGGGAGGTATTAAGGCCACAGGCTCTTCCTGGGCTCTACTTTCCCCTTGGACCTTGTTCTCTCCTGGATTAAGAGGGTTAATCCAATAGCATAAGCAAGTTCTAAAACTAGGAGGATGTGTGTATGTGTCTTTTTGTGTGTGTGATTATGGGTAAATGATGTACCTATATATATTGAAGAAGGATGCATGAATATGTCATTGTGGGCATGAAGATGTGGACTTTGCATGTATATGCAGATATATGTGTGTCTTTTTTCAGCCTTATGTCTTCTCCTTTCTCCTCTTCCCATTCATTGTCCTGAAGTTGGACTCATCTCTCTCCCCTTCTTAGTCTCTGTGCATTTGCTCATTTTGCTGTGCATTGTCATCCAGGTCCAAAATGATTCCCTCCATCTCACCCTGCTGAAACCCTCTCTTTCCTTCAAGACCCATTTCAGGTGCTGCCTTTTCCATGAAGCCTTCCTCGATGTCTGGTCCCAGGTGAACCTGATCTTACCCTCCTCATTCCTCCTTTTTCTTACCACACTCAACCTGGCTCCCTCCCATGCACTTATCACATCCTGCCTAGTATTGCGATTATCTGTGCAAATGTCTTATCTCTCTTGCTCTATTGTCAGATGCTAGAGGGCAGGGATCACATCTTAGCGATCTGCTTATCTCCTCCAGCTCAGAGCTAGGTGCCTTGCAGAAAGTCAATATTTTAAAAATATTTTCCACAGAATGAGCATGGGCATGGTTTAGAAAACAAATTTGTATTGAATGAACATATGAACGAATGTATGTTAAAGAAAAAGAAAATGTAAGAGATGTGGGAGAGATCAGACACCGTTCTCCCCAGGAAAGGATGATAAAAAGATTTTATTTGGGCTTAAAAGGACTGTTTCCTCATGGTTTAACCCTCACCACATTTGGAAAATTCTCCCAAGGGTGACAAGGTCTTGTCACCCTGGATTCAGGAAATAAGGAGTTCTGCTACTTACTAGTTGTGTGACCCTGAGCAAGTATTATTGTTGTTGTTCAGCCACATTCAGCTCTCCATAACTCAGTTTGGGGTTTTCTTGGCAAGGATACTGAAATGTTTTGCCATTTTCTTCTCCAGATTATTTTACAGATGGGGAAACTGAGGCAAATGGGATTAAGTGGTTTGCCCAGGATCACACAGCTAGTCAGCATCTGGAGCCAGATGTGAACTCAAGATGATGAGTCCTGACATTGGCCCAGTGCTCTATCCCCTGAACCACCCAACTGTCCTAAATCACTTCTCCTTAAATGAAGGGGATTTGATAATTCCCTCAAATCCCTTTATAGCTTTAACAGTGATTCTGGTCTCACTATCTCCCAAAGACATTACAGTTATGACTGTTCCATTATTGTAAAGTCTTTCATTCTCCCTTGTACCAGTTCAAATCTTCCTCTTCCTCATAACTCAACTTAAGTTCTGTCTTCTTGAGAAGCCTTCCTTGATCACCCAAGTTCATGGACACATCAGACTTTTATCACAATCTGCTTTGAAGGGCTTGGGGTTGTAATACAAAATGCTCCAGGCTTGGAAAGAAAGACTTGCATTCAAGATTTGGTTCCACCATTCAGTGGTGATTTAGTTTTGAGCAAGTCATTTAATCACTCCTTGCATCAGTTCCATCATCCATAAAATGGGGACAAAAATGTACTACCTAGTTTAAAAGAATGATCCTTATAAGAATCAAATAAGATGATATATGTTACGTGTTCCATAACCATAAAATGCTATGTAAGATTAAAGTGTTAGTGCCTTCAGGGACCTTTGAAATCATCTGGTCCTTTCTCATTTTACAGAAGGGGAAAATGAGGTTCACATCATTGTGAGATATTGTTATTTTTTATACTGCCTTTTATTGCTATTGAAAACCTGTAGGGAATTCTTACCTCAGGGCTCCCGAGAAACCTGTAAGCTTTTCTTGGTGTTTCTTCTCTCCCTCAATAGACACTGAATGGACTTGGAATGAGGGACTTGAGTTTAAGTCAACTCCATCAATTATAAATTGTGACTATGGATAAGTCATTTCCTCTCTCTGGTTTTCAGTATACATTTGGAGTATTTACTCCTTGTAAGTATAAGTAATCCTTGTAATACCCACATCACTGAATTCCAGACATAGGGACAAGGGCTTGAGGAAAGTCCAGCTTCAGTTGGGATTTTCCCTGGCTGTTCCCTGTGCCTGGGACATCCCCTCCTCATCACTGCTTCCTGGCTCTCCTGATTTCATTCAGGTCCCAGATGAAAGCTCATTTTCTATTAGAAGCTCTTCCAGATCCCCCTTAAAGCTCCAGCTTTCCCTCCATTGACTGTCTCTAATTTGTCCTGATTAGATATCATTTATATGCAGTTATTTGAAAGTTTTCTCCCCTAGGGAGTGTGAACTCCTTGAGGGCAGGCGCTTTTTGCCTTTCTTTGTGTTTTTAGCTCTTAGCACTATGTCTGATATACAGCTGGGGGGGGGGGGAGGGAGGGAAAGGAGGGTGATAATAGATAGCACTTTGGAAACCTTAGCTCTCCTCTGTACAAGTGTGAGCTAGTACTATCTTTGTAGCTGTGCCTGGGCAGAATCCAATACACATGTGATGATCAACTCTGATGGACATGGCTTTTTTTTTTTAATTTTTTTTTACTAAAGCTTTTTATTTTCAAAACATATGCATGGATAATTTTCCAACATTGACCCTTGAAAAACCTTGTGTTCCAAATTTTCCCCCTTCCCCTAGATAGCAAGTAATCCAATATATGTTAAACATGTTAAAAATATATGTTAAATCCAATATATATGATTATCGTGCTGCACAAAAAACACATCAAATCAAAAAAGAAAAAAATTAGAAAAAACAAAATGCAAGCAAACAAGAACAAAAAGAGTGAAAAGATCATTGGAACTGGCATTGTTGAAAAAAGCCTTTTCAGAAACAAGGTGATTCAGGCCAAATCCAATAGACTTGTGATGGAGAGAGCCATCTACAGCCAGAGAGAGGACTATAGGAACTGAGTGTGGATCACAACATAGTATTTTCACCTTTTTTGTTGTTGTTTTACTTGCTTTTTTCTTTCTCATTTTTTGCTCGTTTAACCGGAAAAAAAATTGCTTACCTTAAACCTCCTTGATTCTGTGTAGGATTCCTATTTTTATTAGTAGCTTTTTATTTCCAAAATATATGCAAAGATAGTTTTCAACATTCACCCTTGTAAAACCTTGTATTCCAAAATTTTCTCCTTTCCTTCCCCCCTTTCCTTAGACAGCACGTAATCCAATATAGATTAAACATGTGCAATTCTACTATACGTATTTCAACATTTATCATGCTGCACAAGAAAAATCAGATCAAAAAAGAAAAAAAACAAGAAAGGAAAAAAAAACAAGCAAGCAAACAAACAACAACAACAACAGGGAAAAATACTGTTTTGATCCACATTCAGTCTCCACAGTTCTCTCTCTGAATGCAGATGGCTCTCTCCATCACAAGTCTATTGAAATTTCATTGTATCACCTCATTGTTAAAAAGAACCAAGTGTATCACGATTGATTATTATATAATCTTGTTCTTGCTATGTACATGTTCTCCTGGTTCTATTCACTTCACTTAGCATCAGTTCATGTAAATCTTTCCAGGCAAAGATAAACTTTTATAAAGAATCTACAATGTGCCAGGCACTCTCTTACATGCTTTACAGATATTATCTTCTCCGATCCTTACAACAACCCTGGGAAGTAGGTCTATTATTATTCCCATTTCAAAGTTGAGGAAAATATGACAAATAGAGGTTAAATGGCTTGCCTAGGATCTGACAGCTAATTAAATTTCTGAGGCTGGATTTGAACTCAAGTCTTCCAGATTCCAACCAAACCTCAATTCATTATGCCATCTAGTTAGAATTATCCATCCATCTCCTCCTGCCCCATAACTCTTTGCTGCTGTCTTTTTTTTTTTTTTTTTGCCTTATTGGTGATTTCTTTGGAATAGGGAACCTTCCTGAGGAACTCCCTCTGTCAAAGCAGATGAACATTTTCTCTGCAGCTCATAAGTTTTCTGGGGGCAGTGAAACATTAGGTGACTTAGTCACACAATCAGCAACTATCAAAGGTAAGACTCAAATCTACATCTGCTGAACTCTAAGGTTGGTTCTCCATTCAATAAGCTTCCAGTCATTGTGTTAGCTGGTTTTAGTTTAAGGTAAATAAACTTCTCTAGGGGAATTTTATCTGAAATTGTGGATGAAGACTTGGCGTGGCGATAAAGGCAGAATTGGATGTTCAGATTGCATGGCTAAGGAGAAAAAGAAAGAGTATGAATTAAGATTTGGATCATATATTTGGTACTTGTGTGATTGGGTAAATCACTCTCTCTGGGTTTCTGGTTTATTCAATCTGGTAAAACAAGGCTAGTAACAACTTTTTTAAAAAATCTGCCTCAGCTCAATGGAGAGCTTCAGATAAATTATTTAATTCAGTTATTAAGCATTGGGTGGTTAATCCCATGTCTGATGTTTATGACCTGTATGATCTTAAGCAAATCATTCAGCCCCCATATTCACATCTATAAAAAGAGGGGATTGGACAGGAAGGTCTCTGACCTTCTCTGAACCTCTCTGAGGTTCTTTCCAGGATTTTTGATCCAATAATACTGCAGGGTGTCAAGCATACAATTAAGTGCCAGGGATGCTGCTGTAAATCTTAATCTTGTTGTTCAAGTCACTTTCCCTTTCTTGTTTTCAGTTGCCCCATCTGAAAAATATCAAAATCTCCCTCTGTGGATTTTGTGTGGGATGAGATAGGATAAGATGAAATAAACATGTGAAAGCATTATATCTACATAACACACTATTATTATAAATCTCTTCCATCATCTGCCACCAAGGATGTGGTATAGGGAAAAGTGTGCTGTAATTTAAACTCACAAGAGTTCAATTCAATTCTCAATACTACCATTTATTGTGTGACCTTGGACAAATTATATCTATTAAATGAAAGAGCTGAACTAGTTAACTTCTGAGGGTTCCTTCCAACTCCAGATTGAGGATTCTAGGATCTATAATTTCACTGATTCAGCTACTTTTCCTGTAGATACAGAATACAGCTCCTTGAGGGGTTGTTGGGGCTAAAAAAAAATCCTACATCACCTAGCAGCCAATTTGAAGAGGACCTTGATACTTGGCTAGCTCTCCTCAGACCTATACTTGGAGCCTTTCTGGCTTAGGAGAACCTGCCACAGCTTGGTAGAGCCTCCTAAAGTCCCCAGTGCTGGAGCCTATCCTTTGTCAGCTTCCTGGGATCTGAAGCTCAGTATTTCTAGTGTAGTGCTCAAACGAGGGGATCTGATCTGATAGGGATCAAGTGGGATCCATTACAATATAGACCAAAGAACCCTTTCTCTAATTTCAAAGGACCTGGATATTCTACTTAATACTGATTATCGATTTGATCTCAGGGAACTTAATTAATCTCTCTGGGCCTCAGATTTAATCCTCTGTAAAGGGGGAGGAGAGGTGGATTAGAGGGGCTCCTATGTCTTTTCAAGCTTCTAGAGCTATTATCTTGCCATTAAATAGTCCCCTTGAGGCCCCAGGTGGGTGAAACCATCCTAGTAGGGATGCCACATAGAGGTATCTAGATGAAAGGGATAAAGTTCTAGGACCTGGAGATAGAAAGAACTATGTTCAAATACTCTCTTAGATATTTACTAAGCTGTGTGAACCTAGGCAAGTCACTTGACCTCTGTCTCAGTTTCCTCCTTTTTAAAAGGAAAATAATGATAACATCTCTATTGAAGTTATTGTATGGCTCAAGTGAGAATATTTGTAAAAAGCTTAGCACATAGGATGCTTAATAAATGCTTGCTCTCCCTCATAGGAGCAGCAAATTAGAATGTATAAAATGGAATAAGTATGACCTGGATTTGAATCCTGCTTCAAACACTTGAGCTATATGACTATAAGTAAATCACTTAACCTCTCCTAACCTCACCTTTTTCATCTGTAAAATGGGGCTAAAACGGCACCAACCTCCCAAAATTGTTTTTGAGGATCGCACAAGGATTGAAAAGAATTTGGCAAATCTTGAAATGCTAAATGAATATGAGCTATTATTATTGTTGTTGAAAATGGATGCCCTTTTGGAAAAATAAAATACTATCAACTAAAAAAAAAGAAAGAAAAGGAATGCCTTCCTCAGAGGATCCTCTTTAGCCTTTCATGGTAGATGTTACTCAGCTCCAGTTCTCAGATACCAAAAATCTGACAATGGCATAAGAATTGAGTGGAAAAAATAAAATGTTTTTTGTTGTTTTTTTTAGTCCCATCTTTAATGAAGTAAAATGCTAATAGTGGCACCAACAGACATCTGGGAGAATATATTTAAATGAACAAATCAAAGCCAGCCCCTGGGGAAAAAAAACTTACTTCCTAAAAGAAAACAGGACTGAAGCTTGATTTAGAAAGAAAAGTCAACAGAGAGGGATGAAGAGGAAAAAAGAAGCAGAGACAGAGAGAAAGAAATGAACAGAGAATATCATAGAAATGGAAATAGCAGAGTAGAATCAAGACAGAGGGAAATCAACAAAGGTGACCGACACAGACAGACAAAAGAGAAATACAGCTAGACATCTCTTTCTGTAGAGAGTTGCACCCCCACCCATCCACCCAATCCCTTTCCAAAAGACCATTTCCTAAGTGTGATAATTACCCTGTATATGGATTAATAGCATTATACTTCCTCAGTGCCTTTCATCAGATCTCAAAGAACTCACCAAGCTTTAATTAACCCTCTCAGTGCCCCCCTCTGAAGTACTGTGAAGAGGTATTATTATCCCCATTTTTATGGGGGGGAAACTGAGGCACAGAAAGGTTAAACTGTTTGCCCAAGGTCACACAGTGAGTCAATTGCCAAACTGAATTCAGGTTCTCCCCCCCACAGGGATACAGGCAGGTAACTTCCAGGTTGGTTTCCCAGGCCAGACACAAGAGTTCTTGCTGAATTCCCAGCCTCACAGACCAGACAGATTCATATTTCTAAGAATGCAGAAACATAGATGGCCAGGACTGTATGGGAGCTCAGAGATCTTCTAGTTAAATACTCTCATATAGGAGGAACTTAAAAACCCAAGTGAGTTTGTCCAATGTTACCAAGCAAACCAGTGGCAAAGCTATGACTAGAACTGATGATTCCCAGGAAAACAGAAGCTTCGGGGCCAATCAGGTGGAAAATCTAGCTCCCTCCCTGAGATTTCCACTGTGTGTACAAATACCAATGTTATATATATTTATATCTATATTTAAATAGGCTTATATCTTTCTGTACATTGGGTACAGCAGAAACCAAGGGTTAGAGGAAGTTGGGGACAGTAAACAATCCCTGTGAGATATTGTCCCTGTCCAGGGAAGTCAAATGAATGAGAAGTCATAGGAGAGATTGCCATCATCCAGACTCAGTGCCTCAGGCATTGAGTGACCCAAGAAATAGTGATTGAGTGAGCTCAACAAGGCTTCTTTCTCTTTGGAACAGCTGAGTCAGCTCCATCTCCCTCACCAGATCGAACTTAGGCTGATCATATATGTACAGGTCTTTCCAAGAAGGATATATACTCTTTTAGGACCCCAAAGTCAGAATTTGACATTGGACTAGATGAACTCTGAGTTTTCTTCCAACTCTAAGATTCTGAGTCCTGGGTTCAAATTCCAATGAGAGGCAAATAAATCATTTAACTTCTTAGGAGCTAGAATAAATGATATTGAAAGCCCCACCTAGTTCCAACATTCTTCATTCTTTATGCTAAGTTCTCTTTGAGGTATTCTTTGTTCTTTGTTCTCTTACATTCTGAGTTCTAAGCTCCCTTCTAACTCTAAGGTTCTTAATGTTCTATTTTAAGGTTCCTTCTAGCTCTAATATTTCACATTCTATGTTTTAAGGGTCCTTATAATGCTAGTAAGAATTCCTATCTCACATGGGTCTTTTTTTTTAGCCCCCATAATGTTTAATACATAATTAGGACTCATAAAAAAGCCTTTAATAAATTCTTGCTGATTTGTTGATAAGAGACAATCTTCTCTAAGGAGTTAGTTCCATAATAATATTATCTTAGTTTATACATGTTACTGTGTGTCTTGGGCAAGTCACTTAACCCTGTTAACCTCAGTTTCTTCATATGTAAAATGAGCTGGAGAAGGAAATGGCAAATCCCTGCAGTATCTTTGCCAAGAAAACCCCAAATGGGTTATAAAGAGTTGGATATGACTGAATGATAACAACAAAACATGTATCAACAGCAGGGTTTAAACCTAGGACCTACTTCCTGGCTTTGAGACTGGCTCTTTATAATACCATGCTGCTTCTCACTATGCCTGAAATAAAATCCCAGTTTCATACAATAGTGAATCAATCACACTGAATTTCTTAAATCAATCCAATTCAAGGATGATGATGATGATGATTTGTGGATGATGAAAGTAACATATTCTGTTATAGAACTTGGAGGTTTTGTGGATAATTTTTCTTATAACACTCCTGAGAAGCAAATAGGGCAAATATCACTTATCCCCAATATATATTATATATATATATATATATATATATATATATATATATATATATATATAATAAGTACCAAAAACCACGTCCTCCTTTCTTGAAGTCAGGGGTCCTTAGATTTTTTTGTGTACATGTATCAGGGACTCCTTTAGCAATCTGATGAAGTTAGCCTAGCCCCCTTCTCAGCATAATGTTTTAAATGTATAAAATACTTTGGATAAATAAAACCAACTATATTGTTGTCAAAAAAATTTTTTTAAACAACAAAAACCAAGATCATAGACCCAAGTTAAGAATCCCTAACCTAAGTCCAACGTACAATCCAGTTGCACCTTCAGAAAAAAAGCTTCCCAGGGTCTTCAGGAGTTTCTCTTTAATGTCAGTGTAGTTCTGGCTTCTCTTCAAAGCTGCTTTTATAACAGTACTCCCATCCCACCCCCACAATCTCTCTTGCTCCATTCTGAACTTTTTGTGTAGTCATATGCCAGGACATCTCTGGGATCTGACAAGCCCAATGGGGTTAAGCACCAGGGATCACCCCCTTCCAAGCCAAGTAAATTGGGGGGTTTATTTAGAGGGACCTGAATGGTGGATGTGGTCTGAAGGTAGAAGTCTTTCCTTCTGCCTCAGGCTGAGTCCTGAGGGCTCTGGTACCTTTAAAAGGTCGTCTTTTTTTTTTTCTCAATTGGACATTAAAAATCATAACATCTTGGAAGTGGGATAGACCTTAGAGCATAGGATCTAAAACTAGAAGAGACCTTAATGATTGTCCAACCCAACTCAGACATCAGACAGAGCACGAAACTGAGGTCAAGGAGAAGTAACTTAACCAGTCATTGATCTAAGACTCGTATTCCAATGCGGGTTTCCTGAAATGAGAGATTATTTATAAAGTGCAGCATGGGCCTGGCACAAAATAGGTGCTTCCTCATGCTTGTTCCCTTCCTCTTTCCTCAGTCAGGTCAATCTGTGAGCCTTACAAGGAGCCTGCCTTATAACTAGGGGAGGGGAAATCCAGTCCATCTCTCCTAATTGTTCTCTTTCCCTCAGGTCCATGCCTTTTCCTCATGAGGGATAATTGGACTTTGTCTGTGGTTGAATCAAGCCCTTCATTGTCAGCCGGGACAGGCCCAAGCCAGGGCGGGATCTGGCAGGTGGGATGGGGCGTCAGTGGGAAGGTTTGAGCTTCCTGTCAGACTTTACCCTCCAGGAACTGGCTGGGGTCCATTCTGGGTGGTGTCCATGCCCTGGGCCCTGAGGTGCAAACCAAAGTCCTTAAGTGGGGAGAGTGTAGGAATAACTCTGGACTAGAACTAAGCAAAGACTCAGGTCTGGGAGGCCACAAATGGGGGACCCCCACTCCCACCCAAACAAAACAAAGAACTTTTCCTTAAAGAGCTTTTTTCCTAAACATAGTAATAGCTATTTACCTTAGAATGACAGAATCCCAGATGATAAAGGCCCTTCCAAATCTATGATTCTCTGATCATGATATATCAGCTTTGTGAGCTTGGGCCAATCAGCCTTGGTTTCTTTATATATGAACTGAAGATAACCAAACTTGCCTCATGGGCTTGGCATGAGGATCAGTAGAAATATTGGTTTTGGAACAAGAGGAGCTGTGTTCAAATTCTATTACCCATGTGATCGTAGGCAAATCAGCCTACAGGGGGCCTCAGTTTACTCAACTATAAAAAGAGGAAGTTGGACTAAGTGACATTTAAATCCCATTTCAATGCTGTATCTATGATCAAATAAAGTGATAGCGATTTAAGGGACTTCCTGGAGCCAACTAATCTAACCTGTACCTGAACAAGATACTACAACATAGTCATGCAGCTTCGTATGGAAGCTCTCTAGTGATGGAGGACTCACTAATTCCCAAAACAGAGCATTTGCCTATTAAAACACTCCTCCCTTTTCCAATTACACATCTGTGTGAGGCTGGATTTTCTGGTCTACTTCAATCAAAACAACATATTTCCACAGACTGAATACAGAACCAGATATGAAAATTAAGCTATCTTCTCTTAAGCCAGAGAACAGATCTGTAAAACTATGTAAAACAAAGTCTTTCTTATCACTGAATTTTTGTTTAGGAAATTATAGTTATTTTAATTAAAATGCTATATTGAGATGTAGTAAATATTGTCATTTTAATTAATTATAAATATTTAGACATTTAGTTAATTGTGTTAGATATAAACCACATAGAGAAAAGTTCTTTAGGGTTTTCAATAATTTTTAGGAGCATAAAGGGAATCTGAGACAAAAAAGTTTGAGACCTCCTGTAATAAAGATAGCACATATAAAGAAGTAGTGAGGAGGGAGGAGTGTTGTTCTGAAGAGGTAGAAAGGGATGGGGGTGAAGATGGGAGGATCCCCACAGAGGCTATGAGATGGCTTGAGTGACTGGGATGTGAAGTAATCAAACACAGTTTGATTAGTGTCAGGGTCCTTAACCTTAACCTCAAGGGGTCTCTGAGTAGACTTCAAAGAGTTTGTAAATTTAGGTGGGAAAGAAAGTACATGTATATTTTCACTAATTTTTGAATAATAACCAAAATTTTACATTTCTTTCAATTACTGTAAAGCATTATTCTGAGGTGCCCATAGGCTCTATCAGACTGCTAAAAGGCATCTATGTCACAAATGGACAGACTCCATCACCAATCAGTAGGAGAGCCCCAGGACAGGCGCTAATGAGCACATTAGGGTTGGGACTTGGATTCTGGAAGCCTTGGTTGGTAATGTGAAAGGTACTGATCCAAATTGGAAGGAATCAGGCAGAGATAATTGGATGGGGAGGGGGAGGGAAGAATAATTCAATAATTCAAAACTATTTCCATAATTTTAATTTCTAACACAGTAAATATCAATCAATAAAATCCACATGAGCAGACTCTCTTCAGGATTGTCAAAAATTTCCAAGGATATAAAGGGATCCTGAGATCAAAGTATTTGAAAATTGCTGAATTAGAATTTTCAAGATTATAGTGTTTTGATTCCTTGTCAGGTGACTGGAAAAGAGAAAAAAATTAGAAAAGAAAGAAATTTAAGAGAGTATCTAGTTCAATCCTCTGATTTTACAGCAAAGGAAATTGAGGTCCAGAAAGGTGAAATGACCTACTTCAAATTTTACATTATATATATATATATATATATATATATATATATATCTTAAATTTATATTTAATATTATAATTATAATAATTATATTTAAAATAAATTAATTTAAAATCTTTTACATATATCATATATTTTCAGACACTGAAATTGGGTCATATTGGTTTTTAAAAGGAGAATGATTTTTATCTTTTGTATATGCTCCAGGGAAGCTTATGGCACAACACAGAGGGATGGACTAAATGACTTCTCCAGGTTTCAGGCAACTCTTAGAGCCTATCTGACCTAATGTCTGATAGGAAGACCCAGCATATTAGTCTAGATGTCTTGGAGAAAGATGAGGGAAAATAGGTTAGCCAGGCTACCCTCTGGCCCCAAGCTTTATTGAATGGTATTCCAGAGCTTCATTTTTAGTGTCAGAAAGCTTCTTGTGTCATAGGCCAGTGTGGTACTCTCCCTCCAACCCCACCCCCAAGAGAAGGAGGGAGTTCCTATCATTGGACTTACTGTATATGATTCACAAGTTGCCCCAGTTGTGAAATCTGGGAATCTTGCGGGGAGGCTGGGGAAACTGTATGTACCCCCAGGGGACAGTTGTCTGGGAAGCAAAGGCAGACAAAGAGTTAAACTGGATATGCGAGAAGGTGGGGAGGAGGGGACTGGGGAGGCCTGGCTAGAGAAAGAAGCACACACTAAGCATCCGTCCCAGCTGGGAACAGTTGGACGATGCCTTTGGCAAAGGAGCCGGTGGTTTCTGGGCCTGACATCATAGATTTTGCATCATCTTGAGTGTCTCAGATCCACTTCTTCCTTTCCTCCTCTTTCTCCATCCCCACTTTCCTTTTTTTCCTGCCCTCCCCTTCATTCATTCTTCTTTTTTCTTTTCCTCTCCCTCTCTCTTGGTTCCCTTCCTTCTACCCCTCTTTCCTTCTTTTCCTTTCCTTCCCTTCTTTCCTCTCATCTTTTTTCCCTTTTTCCTACTCTTTCTTCCTTCCACTGCTCCCCTGCCCTCCATATCTTCTTTTCTTCCTCTTCTGTCTTTCCCATCTTCCCCATCATCTCTCCTCCCTTATCTCCATTCTTTCCTAATTCCCTTATCCCTCCTCTCTTTTCCTATTTTTCTTTCTTCTTGCTTTTCTTTCATTAATTCCTCACTCTTCCTTTCTCTCTTTCCTCTTCTTTTCTCTTCCTCTTTCTCCCCATTCCCTCTTCTGCTTGGGATTTGAGGGTCAAATTGTGAAGTCTACAAAGTTTTTTTTTCAAAGTTTCTTTTCTTTTTTTTTTTTTAACATATAAAGCTTTTTTTATTTACAAAACATATGAGTGATTTTTCAACATTGACCTTTGCAAAAACTTTTTTTTTCCCAAGCTTTTCCCCTCCTTCCCCCCACCCCCACCCCTAGATGACAGGTAATCTAATACATGCTAAATAGGATAAATTATATGACAAATAAAATACATGTATACATATCTATACAGTTATCTTACTGCACAAGAAACATCAGATCTAGAAAGAGAAGAAGAAAAAACAACCTAAGAAGGAAAACAAAATGCATGGAAATATTCACAGAAAGCGTTAAAATGCTGTGTTGTGGTTCACACTCAGTTTCCACAGGCCTCTCTCTGGATGTATATGACTATCTTCATCGCTGAACAACTGGTTTGAATCACATCATTGTTGAAGAGAACCATGTCCATCAAAATTGATCATCGTATAGTCTTGTTGCTGTGTATAACGTTCTCCTGGTTCTGCTGATTTCACTAAGCATCAGTTCATGCAAGTCTCTCCAGTCCTCTCTGAAATCCTCCTGTTGGTCGTTTCTTACAGAACAATAATATTACATAACATTCATATACCATAATTTATTCAGCCATTCTCCAATTGATGGGCATCCTTTCAATTTCCAGTTTCTTGCCACTACAAAAAGGGCTGCCACAAACATTCTTGCACATGTGGGTCCCTTTCCCTCCTTTAAGATCTCTTTGGGATATAGGCCCAGTAGAAACACTGCTGGGTCAAAGGGTATGCACAGTTTGATAACTTTTTGAGCATAGCTCCAAATTGCTCTCCAGAATGGTTGGATCCATTCACAGTTCCACCAACAATGTATCAGTGTCCCAGTTTTCCCACATCCCCTCCAACAGTTATCATTATCATTTCCTGTCATTTTAGCCAATCTGACAGGTGTGTAGTGGTATCTCAGAGTTGTCTTAATTTGCATTTCTCTGATCAATAGTGACTTGGAGCACCTTTTCATGTGACCAGAAATAGTTTCAATTTCTTTGTCTGAAAATTGTCTGTTCATATCTTTTGACCATTTATCCATTGGAGAATGGCTTGAATTCTTATATATTTGAGTCAATTCTCGATATATTTTAGAAATGAGGCCTTTATCAGAACCTTTGGATGTAAAAATATTTTCCCAGTTTACTGCTACCCTTCTAATCTTGTCTGCATTCATTTTGTTTGTACAAAAACTTTTTAACTTGATATAGTCAAACTTATCTATTTTGTGATTAATGATGACCTCTAGTTCTTCTTTGGTCACAAATTCCTTCCCCCTCCACAGGTCTGAGAGGTAAACCATCCTACATTGTTCTAATTTGTTTATAATATCATTCTTTATGCCTAGATCATGAATCCATTTTGACCTTATCTTGGTATATGGTGTTAGGTGTGGGTCAATGCCTAATTTCTTCCATACTAGTTTCCAATTATCCCAGCAGTTTTTGTCAAATAGTGAGTTTTTATCCCAAAAACTGGGGTCTTTGGGTTTATCAAACACTAGATTACTATTGTCATTGAGTATTTTGTCCTGTGAACCTAACCTATTCCACTGATCCACTACTCTATTTCTTATCCAGTACCAAATGGTTTTGGTGACCACTGCTTTATAATATAGTTTTAGATCTGGTGCAGCTAGGCCACCCTCATTTGCATTTTTTTTCATTAATTCCCTTGAAATTCTTGACCTTTTGTTTTTCCAGATGAATTTTGTTGTTATTTTTTCTAGGTCAGTTAAATAATCTCTTGGGAGTTTGATTGGTATAGCACTAAATAGATAGATTAGTTTAGGTAGTATTGCCATCTTTATTATATTCGCTCGACCTATCCAAGAGCACTTGATGTTTTTCCAATTGTTTAGATATGACTTTATTTGTGTGGAGAGTGTTTTGTAGTTTTGCTCATATAGATCCTGACTTTCCTTTGGCAGATATATTCCCAAATATTTTATACTATCGATAGTTATTTTGGATGGAATTTCTCTTTGTATCTCTTGCTTTTGCATTTTGTTGGTGATGTATAAAAATGCTGATGATTTATGTGGATTTATTTTGTATCCTGCAACTTTGCTAAAGTTGTGGATTAATTCTAATAGTTTTTTAGTTGATTCTCTAGGGTTCTCTAAGTAGACCATCATATCATCTGCAAAGAGTGATAATTTGGTTTCCTCATGACCTACTCTAATTCCTTTAATCTCTCAAAGTTTATTTTCAATGCCTCACATTCCTTGACTTCTTGAGTTTTGCAATCACATGCATCCCACCTATCCCCATGCTACTGTTTTCTCTCAACCTTCAACTCCCTCCCCTCACCTGAGGCTCTTCTCAATTTCCACAACATAACCTGCTTTCAGAAAAAAGTCTGATAGTTATTGCTAACTATGAATGAATCTGACTGCTTTTCAGTCTGTGAGATACCAATTTTCAAAGTCCAACTCAAATGGTACCTCTTTGGAACCTTCAATGACCTCCTGAGCCAGAAATGCTCTCCCTTGCCAGTGAATTGACATAGCTCTGTATTTGTCAACTGCTGCTTTGTCCTTCACTTTCACATTCTGCTCTGAGAGATAATTTGATTTGCATGGACATTTTCATTCCCAGTGACTTGTTGGTCGTTCATCTTTGAAGAGAATCAGTGACATCACAGCTGATGTCTTGACTTCCTAGTGAATGGGACAAAATCATCAACCTCACTTTCTCTTCCACAGTTATCAAAGACATGGCAAGACAGAAGTCAAGACAAGTGGGATGGTTCAGGGAGACAGTGGATAACCTTGGCATCTTTGATGTCCGACCAAGTTTTAAGTGCTCCATAGCACCTGCTTCCATCCTGGCTAGTGGAATAAATTGTTCTCATCCATTCATTCCATCAGGGAGGGTTTTCATGTGCTCAGAGTGCACATCCCTCTATTTCATCTATAGGTTTGAGTCAGTTCCCTTCAATCTAGTTTAGCCCATCTCTCAAAGCAGTTTTACCAGGACTCATGCTCTATGTAGCTCCTTGGAGTCAAATAGCTCAGGACTTTTTTTTAGTACCAGTTAGAAGAGTCACCTAATTCCTCATTCTTGTAGTCCTCCATCCCCTTTTCTACCCAACCCCAGCAACTTTGGGATTTATCACCCTCTAGGGTTAGAACATTCTGATTCATAGACACTGAGAATTAAAGGGACTTTAAAAATCATTGCGTCAACCTCCCTCCGCAGGGGCAGTTATGGTATCATTTGCTAGGCATTTATCACACTCCTATGTGGATTAACTTTAAAAAAAATTTGGCTTGTAGCCTTTTCTTTTCTTTTGATTAAAACTTTATTTTCAAAACATATGCATAGTTAATTTTCAACATTCACTCCTGCAAAAAATCCTGTGTTCCAATTTTTTCCTTTCCTTCCCCCCACCCTCTCCCCCAGATGGCAAAGAATCCAATATGTTAAACATATGCAATTCCCCTGTACATATTTCCACAATTATCATACTGCACAAGAAAAATCAGATCAAAAAGGGGAAAAATGAAAAAGAAAACAAAATGCAAGCACACAACAACAGAAAAGGTGAAAATATTATATTGTGATCCACATACAGTTCCCACAGTCCTCTTTCTGGATGCATATGGTTCTCTCCATCTCCAAATCTATTGGAATTGGCCTGAATTCACCTTATTGTTGAAAAGAGCCACATCCATCACAATAAATCATCACATTAATCTTGTTGATGTGTACTCTTGGTTCTGCTTATTTTACTTAGCATCAGTTCATGCAAGTCTCTCCAGGCCTCCTGATCATTTCTTACAGAACAATAATATTCCATTACATTCATATACCATAATTTATTCAGCTATTCTCCAACTGATGGGCATCACTCAGTTTCCAGTTTCTTGCCACTACAAAAAGGGCTGCTACAAACATTTTTGCAGACATAGATCTTTTTCCTTTTTTAACGATCTCTTTGGTATACAGACCCAGTAGAGACATTGCTGGATCAAAGGACATGTGCAGTTTGATAGCCTTTTGGGCATAGTTCCAAATTGCTCTCCAAAATGGTTGGATCGGTTTACAACTCCACCAACAATGTATCAATGTCCCAGTTTTCCCACATCCCCTCCAACATTCCTCATTATCTTTTCCTGTTATCTCAGTCAACAATCTGAGAGGTGTGTAGTATAGCTCAGAGTTGTCTTAATTTGCATTTTTCTGATCAATAATGATTTAGAGCATTTTATATGACTATAAATGGTTTTAATTTCTTCATCTAAAAATTGTCTGTTCATAGTGGATTAACTTTTTAATATTTCTCTTGCTTTTCAGTTCTAGGAGGTGCTTGAGAAAAGAGATTGTGCCTTGTTTCATCTTTCTAACTCCACATCAAACATATTATATAGTAAATATGTATCAAATATATAATAAATGTGATGAATTGAATATTTTTAAACTTTAACACTTTACTACTCAAGGATCTGTGATTTTGTCTCTGTAAACACTCCCTGCACTGATAGATGACATAAATTTGAATCTGATTTTAAGGGCAGTGGAGAGCCCCTGAAGCTTCTTGAGCAGATGAATGGCATGGTTAGACTATCTCTTTAGAAATATCAATTTGGCCTTTGTGTGGAGGTTGGAGTAGAAAGGAAAAGAGATTTGAGATAGGGGAATAATTAGAAGACTTTTGAGGAGACAATCAAATAAACTATTGAGGTTTTTGAGAAAGGCTAAGAGGTTCTGGATGAGGGTGTTGTGTGATGAAAAAAAAGGGGAGTGGATACTGGAGATACTGAAGACTAGAATCCATAAAGCTCAGTAACTGATTAGATGTGGGGGTTAATGAAAATAAGGACCGGAGGATTACTCTGAGATTAAGAACATGGGGAGCTGAAAAGATTCCTGTGCTTTCAAAGTAGAGAAATTAGGAGGAACTTGGTGGGAGAGGGGGAGGAGAATAATACAAATCTATCATCTCATACTATCATTATCTTCTGGAGATGTCTCTGCACTCAGCCAGGCTGGTTCTAGGACAAGGGATCATGGGCCAAGCCTTTCCAGCTATGTAACACTTGTAGAGATTGTGCAGCCCTGGCAAATCCTTCAAAAAAATCAATCAACAAGCATTTATTAAGCACCTACTATGTACCATGCCATAGTACATGGCACCATGCCATCTCCAGGACAAGATAAAGCCTTGGAGGAAGACTTGGGCAGAGCTTAAACCATAAAACAGCAATCAGGAACTTGTGATAGTTATTCTTTTCCTCCACCCCACATTATTGAGCACAGGGCTGGGCACAGAGAAGATGCTTGGTGAGATTTGCTGATTATTTGAAAAGGCAGTTTTCAAGACTCAGCTTCCCCATCCAGTCTAACCCTTTCCTTTTCAGTATCTTTCCCTCCCATTTGGGTCCAAGCTTACTGGTAATGCAGAATAATAGCCCTGGAAACTCATCAGTAGAATAGACTTTAAATTGCATGGGAAAACAACAAATATTCACTGGGCTCTCATGGTCATGGCAGGAAAAGCAGAGGTTGAAAGTGAAAGGGTTTTCAGATTAACCCTCAATTCAGTAGAAAAAAAAAAACATACACACACATAAGGATGTATTGTGTATATATCCACCAGCTTTGTCCCCCTCCCCCTCCATCCACCAGCCCTGTCCCCCTCCAACCCTGTCCCCCTCCCTCCCTGGAAATGTGGCTCAAGGTTTGGTATAATCTGATTCTCATAATTCAGGAGAATCCAACTCTAACTAGCTAACTCTATCCAAATGGATTCTTTCTGCTCCTTGAGCCTCACTTTCTCCATCCAATAGGGATTATGATGGCATCAGAAAACCTGGCTCCCAACCCCAGCTCTGCTACATAACAGAAACAACACCTGGCATCTATGCAGCACTGCAAGGCTTGCAGAGCTCTATCTCTATTGCTTCATTTTTCTTTGGTCTTCACAACAGCCCTGTGGCATATGTACCACAGCTATTATATCCATTTTACAGGTAAGGAAACTGAGATTGACAGCTATGGCTTGCCTAGGCTCACACTGCTTGAAAAGTGCCTGAGACAGAAGTTGAATTTTACTTAAGTTTCCCAGACCTCAGTTTCCTCAACTGTAAAAAGGGAAGCTATGGGGGTGGTAGCAGACAAGATGGCTTCTAGAGCCCTTCCAGCTCTAAATCTATGATCTTTTGAGTGACTTGCACAAAGTTACCCAGGAGGACAGCTCTCAATTTACCATGCCATCCTATCTCTTGCTTGCCACTTACCTGCTGGGTAATCTTGTGCAAAAAGATCAGATTTAGGGCTAAAAGGGAACTTAAAGAGTATTTAGTCCAACTTCTTCCTTTTACACATTAGTAAACTGAGGTCCAGAGAAGATAAATGATTTGTCCAGAAGAATACAGTAAAATTTTGAGGTAGAATTTGAATTTAGGACTTGTGACTCCAAAGTTGTCTCAAGTTGTCTCTCTGGACCTCTGTTTCCTCCATATAAAATGAATCATTGGAAATGATGATCTCTGAGATTTTTTCCAGCTCCAGAATCCCAGGATCCCAGGTTCTTTTCCTGACAGCCTTGGGTTGTTGGGGAAATAAGATAAGGGATTGAAAAAGCTTTGGAAAAGCACAGAGAGCACTGCCTAGGAAGGGGTTATTTTGAAGTTGCAGGACAATTCTTCAGAGGTTCTGTGCCCTAGACTGGAGGGCTCGGTCCGAGCCTGTGGCCAAGGGCAGCCTGGGACTTTGTCCTCATTTTCCCTTTCTTGACTCTCCAGGCCCAGAACAAAGAATGGAGAACTTTCCGACAGGAAGTCGGATGGTTTCCATAATGTGGGGGCTGCAGCCTCTCTCAGTCAGAGAGACATATTTTTTGTTGTTAAGCAGCTCTTGGAAACAATGGTTTCAATTAGCAGAGAATGGAGGGGGGCAGCTTTGGGAGGAGGAGGCTGGGCTTCTAAAGTGGAGACTGCTCTGTGAAATCTGCTCCCCACTCCTGGAGAAGAAGCTCAATCTTTCTCTAAAGAATCAACTCCTTTCGCCTTTCTCTGGTGCAAAAGGCCAAATCAGAGGGATTGATCTAGGGGCAGACTACACCTGGAAGAGGAACCTTGAAGTATGAGTAGGATTCCCACAGGTAAATAAATAGGAGATAGGGCCTTTGTCCACTGCCTTCTGAGTATTATGTACAGCTCTATTGGGAACCCTACCCCCATTCTTGCCGTAGAAAATAACTGATCATAGAACATTGAATATTAAAACTGAAAGGAGCTGTAGATCATAGATCATCAGAACCCAAAGGGACTAAAAACTAAGAATATAAAACATTAGCATTGGAAGGAAACCTAGAACTCGGAATGTTAAAGTTACAAAGAGATCTCAGACATCATCTAATCCATGGATTCTTAATTTGGGAACCGTTGAATTTATTTTAAAATATTTTGGTAACTATTTTTGTATTTATTGTAACCTGCATATTTTATTTTATACATTTAAAAGCGTAATTCTGAGAAAGGAATCCATAAACCTCACCAGAATATCAAAGATGTCTATTATTCACACAAGAAAAGGTTAAGAACCCTTGGCCTAGTCCAACCCCTTAGTTTTCCTGATGGGGACACTGAGCCTTAATGAAAGGAAGTGCTTTGTGATTTAAGGACCCTAAAAGACTTGGGATGGAATATACCATCAGCGTCCAGAGAAAGAACTATGAAGACTGAGCATGGATCAAAGTATACTATTTTCATCTTCTTCTTTATTTATTTGTTTTTTCTTTCTTGTAGTTTTTCCCTTTTGCTTTGATTTTTTCTTTCACAACATGACTAACATGGAAATAAGTTTAGAATGATTGTAGATGTATAACCTATATCAAATTGCTTGCTGTCTTAGAGAGGAGGAAGAGAAGGAAGGGAGGAAGAAAAAAAATCGGAACTCGAAATCTAGTTTACTAAAATGAATGTTGAAAACTATGTTTATATGCAACTAGAAAAAATAAAATAATAAGTAAAAAAATCAAAAAGAATTCCATCAGAACAAACTCAGGATTCTAAGACAGTTGCCACAAATGACTTCCCTTTCTGAAGAGTGAGCTTTGCTATAAGAAATAGTGAATTAAAGTGGGCTGAGGGGAAAGAGATTAGATGGTAGTCCTATAGTTGGAATAGGAAGCAGGAGAGAGAGATTGGGGCTAGGAAACAATATAAGGTCTTGAAGACAAACTCTAACCTTCTCAATTTTACCCCAAATGGCTCTGCTGTCATGTGGTTCTCAACTTGTGTTATACAGGAAGGGGAAGGACTAACAGTTTAATGAAATCAAGCCAGGCCTGGCTTGGGAGAAGAGCATTTTCAACAGGAATATGAATTTGTGGCTCAGTGTGGGCACCAGAGACCAAGCTAATTTTGTAATTGCCAGAAAATTAAAGGCCTGCTGTGCTCCTTCTGGATATGCAAATTTCATTCCCCAATTGCTGCTTCTGATGAGGTTTCTATGCATATTTCTGCATACTAATGAAATCACACTTCTTTACTTGTGTTTGAAGTGATGTATGTTAGCAGCCCTGGCGGCCTCCCCACCTATTTCTTTTAGATATTAAGTTCCAGTCTTCCAGGCAAGATGCTGAAGTACTGAGCTGCCTGACTTTCCCATGTGGCTCCATGCTGGTGCTAGGTTGAACCTCTGACAAAAGCCATAGAACCATGAAATGTCAGAGCTGGAAGGGACCTTCAAAACACAGGACATAGAACTTTAGATTGTTAGAGCTAAAAGGGACCATAGAACCTAGAACATCAGACCTGGAAGGAACTTAGATGTTATCTATCCCAAGAACCCTGATCTCCTGGCTCCAAAGTCTGTGCTCCTAGATCTTCCACCAGGACCAGAAGAGCCAAGATAGTGGTCAAATTAAAGGCTGGGTGGACAGTCACAGTAGAAAGTCAAAATGGAGATTAGGAAGGACAAAGAAACCAGTGGTTAAAAAGGGGAGCAGAAGGTCATAGTGGGAAAGTATGGGTCCTTCAGATGTGGGGGGTAGGGACAGATGGCTAGAACCAGACCTTAGAAAGCTGCTATCTAAAAATTAATCGATAAAGTGTTAGATCTTTAATAGTTCTGAGACATTAAATGTTTGCAAATTGACTTTTTTTTTCTGCTGAGGCAATTGGGGTCAAGTGACTTGCCCAGGGTCACACAGTTAGGAAGTGTTAAGTGTCAGGCCAGATTTGAACTCAGGTCCTCCTGTCTTCAGGACTGGTGCTCTATCCACTGTGCTACCTAACTGCCCCGCAAATTGACTTTACATTCATTATCCTTCCTTACCTACAACAAACTACATTCCAGCTGTGCTGACCTACATGTGTCATTCCATCCCCCCATCTCTACATCTTTGGAGGTTGTTTCCTATCCCTCTTCACTTCCAGCTCTTGGAGCCCTTAGTTCCCTTCAAGGTTCAGTTTCAGTGGACCTCCTATAAAAGGCTCAATCAGAAAACATGGAGAGTACCTATTAGGAAATGTCCCTGGAAAGTAAAAAAAAGAAAGGGCCCCAGTTTGGCAAATTGATGCTTGTTTCAAGAAGGAGAAAGGAAAAAGCAGAGATGAGCTCCCCAGTGGGCAAAATTTGTCAGTGAATGTCATTCTGGAGAGAAAAAAGAATAAAAATTCTATAACTTTTGGCTTAAGCAGGCTGGCTGGTTGGCATCTTCTCCATACTACAGTCTTTTGTGCCAAGAGCAGAGCTCTAATAATTTCTTGACTTTCCTTAATGAAAATTTCCCCCTTCAAAAGGTGGAACAATAAACCCAAGGGAATTTTTTTTTCTGGATCTGTGTCTCACAAGCAAGGAGAATCAGGTTGGTTATAGGAATGGAAATAATAGGAACTTTCCTTCTGGGAGTTTCTGATAGAGAAGAGAAGAGCCCAACTATTTCCCATGTGCCCTCAATTTATGTAGAGTAGATTTCTAAGGTATCAGAAGAAAGATAGATAGAATTCCAAAGACTAAAATTCTACAAGGGAAGTAGGACAAGGAAGGATGGAAAACTTTACAAATGAAATTCTGAAGGCACAAGAAAAAAAAATCTTCCAATGAGGAAGAGAAATGGGAATCACCTGAAAAGACCAATGTAGATACATTAATTATACTAATTGTACAATTTCAATTTTTAAAAGGTATACAAAAAAAAGAAACATGAGGGCAGGCAACAGATGATAGATATGAAAGGATGAACAGGATGTACTAAAGCTCAGAATGAACAGAGGCTAGCTAGTAAATTGATAACAGAGAAAATGGACCTATATAAGCTATACTGGGAAAAGGAAATAGACAAAGGTTTTGGATCACTACTTGGGGTAGATGGGACAATGATAATTCAAAAGAGAAAGGGGGTTTTTTGACTCTTTTTATTTTGCTAGTTTTCTCTGACAAGCAAAATGATCTTTGGTTTGGAAAAGACAATTAAAATGACTGTTAGGAATTTGATACCTCAGTTAAGTAAGGGGTTACTAAGATAGTGCCTAGCTGCTTGCTGTGCATGAATTCAAGTTGTTTGGTCTAAGAGAGCTATATCTTTGGATAAACTAACTGGTATAACCCTGAGTAATATTCAAAAAGCCATGTGAACAGGAGAGATACTGCAGGATTAGAGAAGGATAAATGTTATCCTGATTTTCAAAAAAAAGGAAGAAAAATCAATCTGAATACTAAAATAGACCAGTAAGCTTGATTTTGATTTCTATATTAAAGATGTTGCTAGTGAACTCTAGAAAGGAAGTGATGACCCCAGAGAACTCCAGTGTGACTTAATCAAGAACATTTCATACTGGCAAATCTTATTTCCTCTTTTTTTTGGATGTATTACTAAAACAGTAGATGGAGGAATGCAGGAGATATCATTTCACTAGATTTTAGCAAAGCATTTCTTAAAGTAGCTCCTGCTATTTTTGTGGACAATATAGAGATATACATGACTTGTACTGTTACGTATTTTTATCAAATATGCAGATGCCACAAAGCTAGGAGTTATCTCTCCAAACTAGATAGAACCAACTTGACAGGGTAGAATATTAAAATGAATCTAGGAGTTATCTTTCCAAACTAGATAGAACCAGGATCCAAAATATTGCTTGACAGAATAAAACATTAGACTGAATCTAACAAGATGAATTCTAATAGGGATAAATACAAGGTTTTGCACTTGGGTAAAAAAAGGAAAAAGACCTACCAACTTCCCAAGTACAGGCTAGAAGACAAATTATTAGTAGTTTTCCTGAAAACATCTTTAAGTATTAGTGAACCGCAAATTTCATACAAGTCAACAATGTAATGTAGCAATCAATGAAGCCAAAAAGGCCTTGGTCTACATTGAGAAGCATCATTTCCAAGAATTAGGATGGGCTAGTCTTTCTAACTCTGCTCTGATAAGACTATATCTAGGGTACCATGTTTAGCTCTCAACAGCACCTTGTAAGAAAAAACGATACACTGGAGACTGTCCAGAGGTAATCAACCAATGATGAAGGGCCTAAAGTCCTTGCCATATAACCATATAATTATCTAAAGAAGGAAGTGGGGATGGTTAGCCCAGAGAGAAGTTGGGGGACATGATAGCTATCTTTAAGTACTTGAAAAATTGTCATGTAATAGAGTTTGGCCTCAAAAAGCAAATCTAGGAGGGGAAAAAGGTACAAAGAAGCAAATTTAAGAATGATGGAAAGAATAACTTTCTAACAATAAGAGTTATCCAAAAGTGAAACAGGCTACTTCAAAAGATAATAGGTATCTTCTCATTGGAAGTATTCAAGCAAAGGCAAGATGGCCACTTATTAGGTATAATGGGAATTCTTTTTCAGAATCTATACATGTAGTTGGTACTAAGTGACCCCAAAGGTAGGTCCTACCAACTCAGAAATTTTGGAATTCTGTGATATGGTACCTAGCTGAAGTTAGGTTACCATATGACGTACATTTCAGCTTTGAGATTTTTTGTTAAACTCTAGCAGGAATAACGGTTTCATCATGCCAGAGCTGTGGAAGGAAGAAAAGCCATGATGGAAATAGAGTCCCTGGGACCTAACAAGGAAAGGATCTTTCTTTGCAGTTAATAGCTACATACATAATTAGTGATTCCCTTGGGAACTGCTCATGCATGAGATTACATTTATTTATATATACACATATTATACATGTAAATATGTATTTATATACATATATGTGTGTATATATCTGTCATAAGTTCACAGGATCACTGTACTGGAATATTCTATGTTCTATGAGAGACCTTAGGATATAAAACATAGAATTTTAAAGCCACAAAGAGCCTTAGCATCTAATCTAGCAGAGCCAAAAGAAAATAGAACATGGACTATAGAATGCTAGAGCTAGGAAATTCTTAAAATAAAATATAAAATATTAGAGCTGAAAGTAATAAGAGAACATAGAATGATAAATTTACAACTGGAAGTGGCCATAGAACATAAAATATAGAATGTTAGAGCTAGAAATTACCATAGAATATAGATTAATAGTATCCAGTAATAGTGGAAAGAACCTTAGAATATATATAGAAAACATAAACAATATAAACCATTAAATGTCAGAACATACACTGATAGAATGTTAGAGCTGGAAGGAACCATAGACACAATGTCAGTGCTGGAAGAAGCGATCCTTGGAGATGATATAATCTTTTTTTTTTTTTTTTGGTGCTTTTTGCTGAGGTAATTGAGGTTAAGTGACTTGCCCAGGGTCACACAGCTAGGGAATGTTAAGTGTCTGAGACCAGACTTGAACTCAGGTCCTCCTGACTTCAGGGCTGGTGCTCTATCCACTGCACCACCTAGCTGCCCCTCCGATGATATAATCTTAACCAAACCTCTTGTTTTACAGGGGAAGAAGATGCTGTATGAGGCAGGAAAATTTTCAAGGTGTATGTGTAAAGGACTTAAAACTCAAATCACTCTGGTTCTCATTGATTGGTCAACAAGAAGTCCTAGGCTATCCCGGTTGGTCATTGTTTGGGCCCTGATTGACTCAGAATGAATATGAATGGAAATTGTTTCTGTTTTGGTCAAGAACCTGAGAGTCTTCCTCAACTAGATTGTATTTTTTTTTGACTAAGAAAAAAGACTATTTTCTGCTTTATTCACTTATTCACCTAGCCTTAATCACTAAAAACAACTATTGCCTCACTCAAACTGAGACCTATTAAAGACTTAAGTTTAAAAAAGCCAAGGTCTCCCACTATATCAAGGGCTGTCTCCAATCATTCTGATCTCTCTCTGGCCACTGGACCCAGATGGCTCTGGAGGGGAATGTGAAGCTGGTGACTTTGTACAGCCCTCCCTCACTTAAATCCAACTCATCTGCATGTCATGACAACACCTCCCTGACGTCATGGTCTTTTAGGGAGACAAACAACATGAAGTAAACACACACATATATGTACTCTGTGTGAGTGCACATGTGTGTGTGCATTTATATCAATGTTTCAAAGAACTCATGATTTCATCCATGTTTCCTCCATTGATCCAGCCTGCAGCCCTTCCCTACCTTGGAAGACAAAACTGTGACTTAAAGTAGCCAAAAACCCCATTTTTCAGTTGCCAACATGTGGTAATAAAGCTCTGTGAACATGGTTGAGCTGGTATCCAGATGATGGGCATTATGCAGTCTATATCTAGGTCTGTCACAAAAATGTTCTAGCTTGTAGGACTTGACAAAACTCTGGTTCTTTTTGCCACAACCTTTGAAGAGATAGGCCATTTCAGCACTTCAGTTGGTTGTCATCTTTTGTTCTCCAAGAGAATCAAAATGATGTCACTATGTTAGCATGTATCCGATTGTGGCTGATCAAACCAATACAAACTCAGAATGCATTACAATGTGTTGGACATAAATAATCCCTGTGAACATTGAGGGTAGATTCTTTAAATTTGTGCACCTCACATTTCTTTTGAGCTATTTCAATGATGCTTTTCTCATAGAGCATAGCACCTTCTCTGATGAAAGCATACCATGCTGGGTGGTCCTGTGCCAGTATCACCCATGTCATACAATTAATTTCAAAGATCTTGAGAGTGTCCTTATATCACTTTTTTTTGCCCATCTCCCTTGTCTCCATTATACTCAGCAGTCCAGTGACACTGGCCTTCTTCCTGTTCCTCAAACATGTATATTTGTAAAACATTTCCTAACTCTGTCTTCCATGTTTGGAATATCTCCTTTCTAATCTCCTACTCCTATAGCTTTACTGACTTCCTTCAGATCTCATATAAAAGTTCCACTCCTGCCAGAAGACTTTCTCAGGTCTTCTTAATTTCAGTGTCTTGCCCTGTGTGAGATCTCCATAAAATAATCTTTTAGGCAAGTATACATTTGGTATTTGAACAATATGGCCAGCTCAGAGTTGTGCTTTCTGCAACAGAGTTTTAATGTTTGTAAGTTTAGTTTGAGAAAGGATCTGTGCCAGGAACCTTATTCTACCAGGTGATCTTCAGACACTTCAAATGGCAGCAATTCAGTTTCCTGGCATGGTATTGGTATACTGTCCAGTGTATGTCACAGGCATATACTTCAACACTATAATGAGACATTAGGGGAAGACCTTAGTGGAAAAATATGTGGGGGGGGGCAGGCATGTGTAAAAGCTTAAGAAAGAGATAAAGACAGAGATACAGAGAGAATGAAGTCAAAAAATATTAAGTGCCTACTACATCCGAAATGCTGGATTAAGCCATGGGTACAATGAAAGATAGGCAAAAAATGAAAACTAAGTTAAACTAAACAACTCTTTAGGAGCTCACAGTGCAGTAAGACAACATACAAACAATTATGTAAAAATCATATGCATACACACAAGATAAGGAGAATAAGTTGGAGAGCATTTCAGAGGTCAGATAATGAAATTAAGAACTACTGGGAAAGTCTTCTTGCAGAAGTGGAACTTGTACATGAGACATGAAAGAAGTCAGGAAAGCTATACGAGTAAAAGATTAGAAGGGAGATATTCCAAGCATGGAAGACAGCCATGAAAATACAGACTTAGGAGATGGGGGTATGTGTTTGAGGAACAACAAGGAGGCCAAAATCACTGGAATGCTGAGTATATGGAGACAAGGAAGATTGAAGGAGATTGGAAAAATAGGAGATAGACATGTTGTAAAGGATTCTGAATGTCAAACATGGAATTTTACATTTGATCCTCATAGGACACCACTAGATTTTAATGCATATATGTGTGCATGGGGTTGTTGAGGGATGTAACATGGGTTAACATGATCAGACATTTGCTTTATGGAAAGATAAACTTGACAACTGATTAGAGGTTGTCAAGACCTGGAATGAGATACTTGAGTCAGAAAGATCAATCAGATATAGATGAACAGAAAGAGATAGACAGACAAAGGGAAAGGAAAAGAACAGAGGGGAGGAGAGATGGAAGAAGAAGAAAGAAGAAGAAAAGAAGATGATGATGAAGAAGAAGAAACTGGAGAAGGAGGAGGAGAGGAAGGAAAAAAAAGGAGGAGGAAGATGTGAGAGAGAGAGAGAGAGAGAGAGAGAGAGAGAGAGAGAGAGAGAGAGAGAGCATCTAGGCAGGTTATTTTCATATATTCATTTCAGAAAGAAATATGATCTAAAGCAGGCCCATCTTGTACTCCAGCCAAGGAAGTTACAGTTACCAAGGAGCCAAAGGAGCTGGTTATAAAACTATCTTCCTTCTAAGGCACAGACACAAAGCACTGAATGATGCCTGTGCATATATCTAGATCTATGGTGTAATGGAAAGAATACTTGGATGGGGTGGGGGTGGGGGGCAGGAAAGGTGTGTGTTATAGGCAGATCACCTGGATTCCAGTCAATCAATTATTCAACAAGTATTTATTGATTGCCTACTGTATGCCTGGTTCTGTGCCAGTGATAGGGCTACAAGTACAAAGAATGAAATAATCCTTCCACTTTAATGCAATAAACAAGCACATATGAAATATGTATAGCAAAATATAAAGTTATAAAATATAAATAAATGTATATATGTATATACAATGTATATATGTATGTTATATATGTATTACATTGTATGTGTTTATACAAGGTGGATTGGGAAGACACCAGTAGATGTATAATCAGTCAATGGAGTCTGAGCTGCATCTAAGAAGAAGAGAGGGTCTCTGAGAGAGGAAAGTAAGGAAGAACTCTAGCCAAGAGGGATGGATGGGCAGAGCAATTGCACAGAGAAGAAAATAGAGCAGTCTGTGTGTGAGAAACAGAGAAAAAGCTAATGCAAGAGGGATAGGAATGTCCAACGAGGCTTGAAAGATAAGTTGGAGCCAGATTATGAAGAGTTTTAAAAGCTAAACAGAGGAGTTTATGTTTCATCCTAGAGGCAAGCAGGAAGCCACTAGAGATGGTTCAGTAGGAGAGTCATATGGTCAGGTCAATGTTTAAGGAAAATTGCTCTGGTAACCATAAGCAGGGAAGGTCAGTCTAGAGGCTTTTGCAATAATCTGGCCTTGAAGTGATGGGAGAGTCAGAAGCAGCTGCTGATCCTGAGCAAGTCATTTATTTCCTTTTCTGTTCCCTCTTCGGTAAAATGAGAATAGAATCAGATCTCCTTTTGAGTAGTACCAGGCATAGAGCAGATGGTTAATAAATGTCTATGGTTAGATAGGTTTTTTAGATTATAGGATCATGGATGAAGAGCTGGAATGGACCTCAGAGCCCCTCATCCAATGGCCTTATTTGAGAAATGAGGAAGGGATGAGAGGTGGGGATGGGTGGATAGTGACCGATCAGGCAGACCAATGTTCTCTGGTGCAAGATTTGGTTGCTGCACATATGAAAGTCAACCAATAACCTCCCTCCCAGATTTTCCTTCCTAATGCTTTTAATAGAAGAGCAGGCATCCCAGCTGTGAATAGTTAGTAACCTCTTGATTTAAAATCTGTGTTGGTGTGCATCTAATCAGAGGTTCTTAATGTTTTCTGTATCTTGGACCTCTCCATCAGTCTTGTGAATCCAGGTAGTCTGCTATAACACACACCTTTCCTGCCCCCCACCCCACCCCATCCAAGGCTTGTGAAGCCTTTATACCTTTTCTCAAAATGAGGTTTTTAAATGCAATCAATAAGATACATAGAATTACAAGGAAAATCAATTATCTTGAAATACAGTTATTCATGTATTGGACTACCTGCCATCTAGGGGAAGGGGTAGGGGAGAAGGAGGAGATAATTTGGAACAGAAAACTTTGCAATATTGAAAAATTACCCATGCATATGTTTTGTAAATAAAAAGCTTTAATTAAAAAAAGAAATACAGTTATAATTTATTTAGGTTAAGAATCCCTGGTAGATTGATAAGATGAAAACTACCACTGACATAAATACTGGGGTTTTTGTCTTTCTTTTTATCCCCAGGGCTTAGCACAGAGCCTAATACAAAGTATATATACCCTTAAAAAATGTTTGTTGACTGACTCACCTCCTTTCTAGGATTAAAAGCCATAAGAGTTACAGTTTCTATAGGTTTACGAAGTGTTGTGCTCACAATAGCCCTGTAAGCTAGAGTTTGCAATTCTTATTGTTTCCAAAGGTAGGTCATAGGCCACTTCTGCCTCACCATCCATCCTTCCTCAGGCTCCTTGACCCCATGACAATGTCTTGCAAAATGCTAGGCAAAAGGCTGGATTGCTGATCAGGACTATTCCCAGGAGTCCTGACCATGTGCCCAGCACCCAGGGACTCAGGCTGTTGCTGTTTACTACTGGCCCTTTCTTTTCCATTCTCTCTGCAAACTCCCTTCATAAGCAAACTGAGTCATTGTGCTGTGGGCTCTATGAGCCAACCTATGGCTAATTCTTCTACACCCAAGAGGCAGACCATGTCCCTGTCTGCACCTCCTTTTCACTCTGCAACTCATGGCAGACTGGCAACTGATCACTGTCTTTCATTCCTTCCTTCCTTCCTTCAGTAAATCTTTATTGGGCATCTATTTGGCACAGTGTCCAAGGCCCTATGTTAAGACATGAGGAATACAAAGTTACATAAAACACAGTCCTTGAAAGTGCTTGATATCCTAATAAGAAGCAGTGTGGTACAATGGAAAGAATACCAAGCCTAGAGTTAAAGGACCTGGGTTTGTAATACTTATGAGACTCTGGTTGTACCTCAACTTCCCTTCTCAGTTCTTCATCTATAAAATGAAGGGGAGGACCAGCCTGGATCTGTGACATCCCTTCTAGTTTTATCTGTGATTCTTTACAACACAAATGTCTACCTCCCTCACAGCCTTCTTGCTTCATTCATATTCTTCATGTACAAAACTAGACCAAAGATTTCCTAGTTTTATTATGCCCTCTCCTGCCTCTATACTTTTGTACAGATTTTTCACCATACCTGGAACATAATGCCTTCCTTTTCTCCTGTTGACATCTTCTCTTCCATAAAGGCTCACTGAATTCCCACCCCACCTCCTCCATCTCCCCCTTTCTCTACCCCGTTGCTGAAAAAATCTTCCCTGATCCACTCAGATAGAGATCTCTCTCTTCAATTTTTCCTACTCTGGATAAATCTCTCCTGTGCCCCATTTCACTTTAGAATCTTACTTATTGGTGCATATGTCACACTTCCTCCATAAATAGAAGCTGCTTAAGGGGAAGGAAAAAGTTCTTTTCCCCCTTTTCATCCCCTTCATTAAACTCAGTGCCTAACATATAATAGGCAAATTTTTAGTGTGTTTTAAATTGAATGAAAAAGTCTACAAGATCAAATGAATCGCTGAGAGCAGTTTGAATTGTCAGATTATTGAAATTCTGACTTCCCTTTCTCCATTTACCTGACTCTTTCTTCTGGACCTCAATTCTGGATCTGGAAAATGGGAAAAATTTATTCTTGACACCTTATTCACCCAAGAAGCATAAACTAGCTATTATGTTTGGAGTCTGGTTAGCTATTTTGGGGAAAAAGAGAGGGAGAACTCTGAAAGTATGTGGTATAATGAAAAGATACTTGGCCTGAGAGCCAGAATGCACTAACTGACTGTGTGATCTCAGACAAGTATCTTGCATTCTCTGGACTCAATTTTCTCATCTGCCTTGTGGGGGGAACTGAATTAGATTATTCCCTGAGGATTCATCTAAACTCTAATGAGCATCTCTGTACTTCTAGGATTGACTGTGGTTCTGCCTCTAGGAAGGATTCTGAATGCTCCTACTCTCTGGATGACCCCAACTGGCAGGCTAAAGAGCTTTGAACATCCCCCTTGGTGATGGGGAGGCTCAGAAGAGCAGTATCTGCTGCTGCCAAACCTTACAGCCGTGGAGAGCCACAGACCATGAAGATATCCTGTTTGTCAGCGGCTGAGTCTGGTAACTGGGAAATGATCTGAGTAATAATTGTGGGATCCAATTATCCTCCCTAGCCTGATTGGGCATGAACTGGAAATTCCCTATAATATAGTCTAATTAAATTATTCCTCACCACCTCCCCCTTTTATGGACGCCTCCTGTTCTCATTTACTCAGCTCTTAAAGCTCCTTCAGAAACCTCCTCAAAGGGGTTTGACTGGTTCCTTTCCACTTCCCGCCCTTCCTTTCCCCTTTGCCCAGGCACTCTACTCTGTGGTCTGGCTGGGTGGGGAGAATTGGAGTGCCCATCTCCCCATTTAGCCAGGAGTGGGCAAGAGGCTGAATCATTATTAAGTCCCAGGGTGATAAAAATCCCAGGCAAAGTTTTTTCTTGGGTTTGGGCCTGGAACTTGTGCAATCAGAATTTTTGTTCAGAAGAGATAAAGAGCCTCAAACAAGATAACAGGGGCCATCGGATGCATTTAACTTGGTGACTCATCAGATTTACAGAGCAATCCTGGATTCTGAGGAATGGTTTGCATATGGAATCATAGAATGTCAGAGCTAAAAGGATTCTTAGAAGATAGAACACAATGTTAGAACTGGTAGGGACATTAAAAAACAGAATGTCACAGTTAAAAGGGGCCTTGTAATGCAGAATATCAAAAGAGACCTCAGAATAAATAGAATTGCAAAGGCATAGAATATAGAATGTTAGAAGAGGAAGGACTCAGAATCAAAAAATATTAGAACAGGATATTAAAGATGGAAGGGGCTTTATAACAGAATATAAATGAGGTTAGCACATTGCAACATAAAATGTGCGCATAGAATATTAGAGTTAAAAATGATATAATGTAACAGAGTCACAGACCCTAGATCTGATACTCAGTATTTGTACTTGAGTAGGAATCTCCTCTACAACATTTCCTTGGTCATCCAGCTTCCATTTCAAGGTCCCTAGTGAAGGAAATGTTTCCTGTCCCCCAGACCCTATTTTAAAACCTCTCACTTCAGCTCTGTCTGTTTCTCCACCAAGAACAACTCACAACTCCCAAATGATCAAGACCAAAGAATCAGCCAGTATCCCAGATGGGCATGGGGATAAGAAGGGAAAGATTCACACACTTGCTGATGGACTAAAAAGTATGTTGGATTTGAATAGCATTCAAGTGGTACCCATTAGTGCCTTTTAGAATTTCAAGGAGTTTTTCCTTTGAAATCCCTGTGGGTAGCATGATTGGACTTTATTGGCTGGATGATAAGGACAAATGGACATAAATATAGCGGAAACCTAGTAGGATGGTCAAGGAACCAGAAACCACACAACAATCCATTGTAAGAGGAGGGGATTTTTAGCCTAAAGGTTGGGGAGGGGCATCATTCATGCCATCAAATGTCTGGAGGACTACAAATGGTAGAGGAATTAGTCTGACCCTACTTAGTCTCAGAGGGCAAAGGTAGAAACAGGTGTTGAAAGTTGTAGATTTTTTAGCTCAATCTAAGGAAACACTTCCTAATAATCAGAGCTATCCAAAAGTGGAAAGGGCAGTCTCAGGAAATGAATATCTTGTCATTGGAAGTCTTCAAGAAAAGGCTGGTTGACTATTTGTCAGGGAAAGAAATTCTTGCTCAGGTATAGGTTAGACTGAATGATCTCTGAGTCTCTTTCTACTCTCCAATCAGATATGTTGTTGTGTTTTTCGGAGTCACAAATGCAACATTGTCTGCTTCCTCTTGTTCTTCTAATCCCTCCATCCAGAATGTGCTAGAGATGTCACCAGGGTGTCATCAAGGCTTTTTGACTTGAAAGGTAGCTTTTGAGAGAGAAGAAAAGAAGCTTCCATAGCCCCAGAAAGACTCACTCTCCTTGGTGAATTGTATATTACTTGCTTCATTCTTCTCTCCTGAGAGACAATCTCCTATTATTACCCATCATACATTTTATATTCCAGCCAAAGAACAAAATTTTCCTCCTCCTCCTCCCTATCCTTCACCTCAAATTCTTCAGTCTTATGCTTTTTGCCTTTAGTCAAGTTGTTCCTTTTGCCTACTTCTGTCCTCTCTCTTCCTTCTTTTTCTCCTCCTCCTCCTCCTCTTCCTTTTCCTCCTCACCTCTTCTAATCCTACTCATCATTTAAAGCCCAACTCAAATTCACTCTTCTCCAGGAAGATTTTACTGCCATCCCCATCTCCCTAAGAAATCAGCAATGGCTTTCTCCCCTGGAATTCCATAGCACCATATTCCTCAATTCTCTAATGCATTTACAATGCAATTATTTGTATTAGAGCTATCCCTGTTTGTATCTTATTCTCCTGAAATGACAGCAAGTGTCAAAGGCCATATCTCATTTACATATTACTATATCTAATATACTTCCTGATGCCTAATACAATGCTTTGTATATAATAGATTATAAAATTGAATGAGTGATATATAACCTTTCCAATGATTATTCAGTAAAGTTTTGTTTGTAAAGATTATCAATCAACCTATATTTATTTTTTTCTTTTCTTTATTAAAGCTTTTTATTTTCAAAACATATGCATGGATAATTTTTCAACACTGACCCTTGCATAGCCTTGTGTTCCAAATTTTCCCCTCCTTCCCCCCATCCCCTCCCCTAGTTGGCAAGCAATCCAATATATGTAAACATATTTATACAATTATCTTGCTGCACAAGAAAAATCAAATCAAAAAAGAAAGAAAATGAATAAGAAAACAAAATGCAAGTGAACAACAACAAAAAGAATGAGAATGTTATGTTATGATCCATGCTCAGTTCCCACAGTCCTTTCTTGGGGAGTAGATTCAACCCATATTTATTAAGAGCTTAACATGTACCAGCTAGATACTAAGGGATGTGAAAACAAATTAAATGATCTCTCCCCTCAAGGAACTTTATATCAGAGGTGACACCTCCCAGATGGGATTAAGGTACTATGGAAAGAATTATGGTTCTTATATCAGAGAAACCAAGTTTGAAGCCTACCTCTGATGTATGAACTATGTAAGTTAGACAAGATTGAAAGATTAAAACACAAAAAAATCAGGTTTATATTTATTTTATTTATATTATAATATTTATTTATATTCTTAATTTTTATATTACTAAAATGTGGTTGTGGTGATAATGGTGATGGTGATGATGATGATGATAATCCAGGACAATAATGCAAAACACTATAGACAAAATGCTAAATGAATATTAAAAACAATAAGTTGAGGGAGGGAGAAGTGAGTTATGTCTAAAACTAGGAAAGAGGATCAATGATGCATTTAAAAATACACAGAAAAGAAGTTCAAAGGAAGACAGACAAGGAGGACAACTTTGGCACTAATGTGTTGAATTTATTATATAATATATAATATATGTTTTAAAAAGCAAACTTAAAATAACTTTCACACATAATCCTCTTTGTCTTTGTAGCCAACAAGCATAACTCCTAGCATGCAGTAAATGCTTAATAAATATTTGTTGACTGATTAGAAATATTTTTTCCTTCAGTGGAAAGAGGGAAGTCAGGGAGGGAATTTTACTAAGCCAAATACTGTAGGCAAGTCACAGCATCTAGTTCAATACCTGTTGCATGATAGATAATTAATGAATACTGGTTGAATACATGCATGCATGACAGTAGACAGAATGCCATTAGTATTCTAAAATGCCACAATATCTTGTTGTTCAATTGTTTCAGTCATATTCGACTTTTTGTGATCCTATTTGAGGTTTCCTTGGCAAAGATACTGGAGTGCTTTGTCATTTCCTTCTCCAGTTCATTTTACAGATGAGGAAACAGGCAAGTGACTTGCCCAGTGTCATCCAGCTAATAAGCTTTGATTTGAACTGAGGTCTCCATGACTCTTTATCTACTGTGCTACCCACCTGCCCTTGCCACAGTATAAGAAAATAGATTAGAAAATAGAAAAATTTTAGATTGGAAGTCAGGAGTCTTATACTTAGTTTCTCTCTCTAACTCTTACTGCCTGAGACTTAATGACCTTAGCAAGTCACTTCTCTGACCCTTAGTTTTTCTTTTCTTTTTTTTTAATTAAAGCTTTTTATTTGTATAACATATGTATGGGTAGTTCCTCAGTATTGATCTTTTTTTTATTAAAAGCTTTTTATTTACAAAATATATGAGTGATTTTTCTACATTGACCTTTGCAAAAACTTTTTTTACAAGCTTTTCCCCTCCTTCTCCCCACCCCCACCCCTAAATGGCAGTTAATCTAATACATGCTAAATATGAAAAATTATATGACTAATTCAATATATGTATACATATCTATACAGTTATCTTACTGCACAAGAAACATAAGATCTAGAAAGAGAAGAAAAAAAACAACCTAAGAAGGAAAACAAAATGCATGGAAATATTCACAGAAAGCATTAAAATGCTGTGTTGTGGTCCACACTCAGTTCCCTCAGGCCTCTCTCTGAATGTATATGACTATCTTCATCGCTGAACAATAGGAACTGGTTTGAATCACATCATTGTTTTTTGTTAATATATAAAGCTTTTTATTTACAAAACATATGAGTGATTTTTCAACATTGACCTTTGCAAAAACTTTTTTTCCCAAGCTTTTCCCCTCCTTACCCCCAACCCCCACCCCTAGATGACAGGTAATCTAATACATGCTAAATAGGATAAATTATATGACAAATACAATACATGTATACATATCTATACAGTTATCTTACTGCACAAGAAACATCAGATCTAGAAAGAGAAGAAGAAAAAAACAACCTAAGAAGGAAAACAAAATGCATGGAAATATTCACAGAAAGCGTTAAAATGCTGTGTTGTGGTTCACACTCAGTTCCCACAAGCCTCTCTCTGGATGTATATGACTATCTTCATTGATGAACAACTGGTTTGAATCACATCATTGTTGAAGAGAACCATGTCCATCAAAATTGATCATCATATAGTCTTGTTGCTGTGTTTAATGTTCTCCTGGTTCTGCTGATTTCACTAAGCATCAGTTCATGTAAGTCTCTCCAGGCCTCTCTGAAATCCTCCTCTTGGTCGTTTCTTACAGAACAATAATATTCCATAACATTCATATACCATAATTTATTCAGCCACTCTCCAATTGATGGGCATCCTTTCAGTTTCCAGTTTCTTGCCACTACAAAAAGGGCTGCCACAAACATTCTTGCACATGTGGGTCCCTTTCCCTCCTTTAAGATCTCTTTGGGATATAGGCCCAGTAGAAACACTGCTGGGTCAAAGGGTATGCACAGTTTGATAACTTTTTGAGCATAGCTCCAAATTGCTCTCCAGAATGGTTGGATCCATTCACAGTTCCACCAACAATGTATCAGTGTCCCAGTTTTCCCACATCCCCTCCAACAGTTATCATTATCATTTCCTGTCATTTTAGCCAATCTGACAGGTGTGTAGTGGTATCTCAGAGTTGTCTTAATTTGCATTTCTCTGATCAATAGTGACTTGGAGCACCTTTTCATGTGACCGGAAATAGTTTCAATTCCTTTGAAAATTGTCTGTTCATATCTTTTGACCATTTATCCATTGGAGAATGGCTTGATGAATCACATCATTGTTGAAAAGAACCATGTCCATCAGAATTGATCATCATATAGTCTTGTTGCCGTGCATAATGTTCTCCTGGTTCTGCTGATTTCACTCAGCATCAGTTCATGCAAGTCTCTCCAGGCCTCTCTGAAATCATCCTGCTGGTCGTTTCTTACAGAACAATAATATTCTATAACATTCATATACCATAATTTATTCAGCCACTCTCCAATTGATGGGCATCCATTCAGTTTCCAGTTTCTTGCCACTACAAAAATGGCTGCAACAAACATTCTTGCACATGTGGGTCGCTTTCCCTCCTTTAAAATCTTTTTGGGATATAGGCCCAGTAGAAACACTGCTGTGACCCTCAGTTTTTCTGCCTGCACAATGGAGGTAAGTCATGACCTCCTGCAAGGTCATTTTGTTGATAGTACTTTGCAAACTTTAATAGGATTTGTTGTTATTATTATCATTGCAGCGGTCCAGGTGTGAAGTGATAGTGAAAATGTGTCTCACTCTTGGCTGGGGTGGAGAGACCAGTTACATTTCCTCACCCAGAGGAGTTGGAAGAAACAGTGCCCAGACTTGAGTTCCCTGGGCTGCCCTCCCAGAGACCTCCCTCACAAAGAGACTCCAGCAAAAAATCCTGTTGTGGGGAGGGCTGGCATCACTTTTGAGAACCATGGGACCACACATGATGAGCTGCCTCCTGGCAGTGGGCAAGGCGCCATGAATGTCTCAGCTTCCCATCAGCTCCCCATCAGCTCCCTCCAAGGCTGGTGGATGGTCTGCAGAACTTCTCATTGTGCTAAGCCATGGTTGGGGGGCAGGGAGGGAGGAGAGCAAGGTGAAAGCTGTCTGGGAGGTTCTAAAAAATTGTAATGTTGGTCTAATAAGATCAGGGTCTCCTCTTTCTCCAAATTCCCAAGGAGCATTTGGGGCCAAAGGCTAGCAATAACCTGGAGTAAAAAATGTCACAGGAGGTTATGGAAGACAAGAAACAAGTCCCTCGGAAGCCAGGCCTCCCTTGATTTCTCATACCATACTTGTAGAACTTTGGTTCTCAAAAACATCAGAGCTAGATCTTAAAACATAGACTATTAGAACTGGACTTATATTAGAATATAGAATATCAGAGCTACAAAATATCTTGTTATTGTTGAGTTTTTTCAGTTGTGTTCTGACTCCTTATGACCCTCTTTGGGGTTTATTCTGGCAAAGATACTGGAATGGTTTGTCATTTCCTTTTCCATCTTTTATAGATTTTACAGAGTTTTTACAGATGAAAAAACTAAACAGTTAAGTGACTTGCCCAGGATCACACAGCTAATAAGTATTTGAGATCAGATTTGAATACTGTCTTCCTGACTCCAAGCTTAGTATTTTATCCACCCAGTTGCCCAGTAGGGACCTTAACAACCATTTAATCTAGGGATTCTTAAATTAGAATCCATGAAATAGATAGATAAATAATAAGCTATTTCAACATAGTTTCCTTCATAATCCTTTCTATTTTGTTTTATGCATTTCAAAACAGATAAATAGATTAAAGAAATAGACTAACAGGTAGAAATATGATAAACTATTTCAATATCATTGGTTTCTCTCATAATCCCGTTTATTTTATCTTATATATCTCAAAACATTATTCTGAGATGGTATCCAGAAGCTTCACCAAATTGTACAAGGGGGTATGTGACTTACAAACTAATCCAACTTCTCATTTAACAGATAGGTAAACTTCCCAATGAGAGAAGTGATTTGCCAAAAAGCCTAGATTCACAGTCTCATAGGAAAAAGGCACCTTAGGGGCCATCTACCCTAACCTCTTCCCTCATAGGAATCATCTTTATGACATCTCCCACTGGAGGCTATCTAGCTTCTGCCCGAGTAACTCCAGTGATGAGAGATACATTCCCTTGTCAAGTTACCTTCTTGAAAAGCTCTGTAAGAAAATTTTTTTTCTTTTAATGCTGAGTCTAAATTTTTCTCTTTTTTCCCAAACATAACTCCACATTTATCATGCTACTCAAGAAAAATCAGATCAAAAAGGAAAAGAAAAATGAGAAAGAAAAAAAAGGCAAGCAAACAATAACAAAAAAGGTGAAAATAATATGTTGTGATCCACATTCAGTCCCCATAAGTCCTCTCTCTGGATGCAGATGGCTCCCTCTATCACAAGTCTATCGGAATACCCTTTTGTTAAAAAAAGCAAAATTCATCACAGTTGATCATCCTATAATCTTGTTGTTGCTGTATACAATGTTCTCTTGATTCTACATTTCACTTAGCATCAGTTCATGTAAATCTCTTCAGGCCTTTTTAAAAATCATCCTGCTGATTGTTTCTTATAGAACAATAATATTCCATTAAATTCATATAGCATAACTTTTTCCAACATTGTCCAACTGACAGATATCCACTCTGTTTCCAGTTCCTTGCCACTCCAAAGAGTTGCTACAAACATTTTTGTGCATGTGGATCCTATTTTTTCCTTTTTTATTGATTTCTTTGGGATACATACCCAGTAGTAACACTATTGAATCAAAGGGTATGCACAGTTTGATAACCCTTTGGGCATAGTTTCAAAATTGAGCCTAAATTTTTCTCCTTGTAACTCCATTCACTTGTTTTAGCTCTTTCCTCTTCCATATTGACACTTCTTGAACATATTTGAAGGCAGCAATGCGATGATTATGATGATCTAGAATTAGAAGGGACCTCAGAGACCATCTACTTTAATCCTGTCTTCTTAATGATGAAAAAAAAAAAAAAGAAAGCTAAGTGACTTATCCAAGGTCACATCAATGGCAAAATTTGAATCTAGGTCCAGAGTCAGTCCCAGATTTGAAGTCTAAGACACTGGATTTGAATCCTATATCTGTAATTTCCTACCAATGTTACCTTGGACAATTTCCTCATCCATAAAATGAAGTGGTTAGAAAACATGATTGCTAGAGTTCTGAAAAAATTCTCTGATTCAATCATGAAGTCATGAAGTGAGTCAGTAGCAAAGCCTGGACAAGAACCTGTCTCCTGACTCAGTCTAGGTGTTCTTTTATTTATTTGTTTTTTGTTTTCACAAATCCCATTCTTCTAAATGTAATTCCATTTGTGCTTATTTCTTTTGGCAAAAATATTGGAAATAGGAAGAAGGGCATCAGTGTCTCTGTATCACCTTCTCCTCTATCCCCTTTTCTTTGCCTCAGTTTACTTCATTTACCTCTTGCCTTTCTCCAGGGAGGTTGTAAAGTATCCTGTCTCAGACACTCATGAGAGAAGGATGAGGGGTAGTAATTATGATCATTAGTATTAGTGGCAGTGACCTGCTTGCACCTTCTGCAGAAGGTCAACCAGGGCTGGGCAAAGCGTGGGCTGAGGAGGGCACTCAGGGTTCATCCAACCTTGCTAATATTGCCAGTCAGGCTGCTGTTCCCCAGTTCTTCTGGCCTTCAAACAGGGGGCCCCAGGGACAACCCCTTGTCAGCCTCCTCCGCCCTCTCCTATGTAATCTCCAGGCATCTCAGGAACAGGCAGACTGAGGAGGTAGTGTGGTTTGGGGGATGAAGGCAGACACCCTGGAGGCAGAGCCTCCTTAATAACAGGCTTCAAACTTCAGCAGGGTTATTTGAACCTTGTCTACAAGGTTCAAAAAATCGATCAGGCCCACAAAAAATGTTTACCAGCCTGGGAAGCCTCCCACCTCAGTTCCCACACTCCACATCCCACTGGAAGGATGATGAGTCTGTCAGCATCCTAGGGAAGAATCACCCCATCAGGCCTGAAAGCTGTGTTTTCTGTCTCAGGTTGAAATTCAGGTTTGCCCAGTTTTATTCTTCTCAGGCCTGGGCCCTAATGGATTATAATTTTGTATAGGCCTCAGTATGGCTGAGCTAAAATGGGGAGATAGATGGGGTTAGCTCTCTTCACTATTCATCGTCCCTATCTCCTCCCAACCCTGTAGAGGATCCCAGCAAATTCCAATGCTGTCACAAATTGGGAGGAACATTGTGGAGTGGTGAAAAGAACACTCAACACCTGACTTCAAGGCCCAGTTCTATCACTTGATGGCTGTGTCCAAGCCATCACATCATGTGTAATATGGAAATTAGAAACTGAACAAATTGCATCACTTTTTATCCTCAATTTTTTCATCTGCAAAATATTGATGAATAAAAAGTCACTCAATCACACTGGTCCTCAGTTTCCTTTTCTGCAAAAATGAAGCAATTGGCTTAGACAGTCTCTAAGATCTCTTCTAGTTCTAAATCTTACTTTTTAGGGCTCAGGAACAGTCATAGATGCACTGGGACCTGCTGTGCCTCATTCTGTGGTCAGGGATTGTATTTCCCACCTGTCTTTTGAGTTTATCTTGGCTTTCTGGCTCCTTCTAGAAAGTTATTTTGCTGAGTCAGAAGCCATTCCATAATCTACAGATTGTAGTGAAAGGAGATTCTAATCCCAGCTACTACATTGGGCAATTGACTTAACCTTTCTCAATTTCCTTTTTCTATTAAATGGGGATAATAACCCCAACTCTTCCTACTTCATGGATCATGTTAATATTCAGAATGTAAAAATCAATTCCAACCTTGATGACTAAGTAGGTGACGTTGTTGATGATGTTGTTGTGTTAGACTCTTGGTGATTCCATGGACTCATGGACTGTCCATGGGATTTCTTGGCAAAGATATTGGAGTGGTTTGCCCTTTCCTTCTCCAGTGGATTAAACAGAGGTTAAGTGACTTGTCCAGAAAGTTTTTGAAGTCCGATTTAAACTCAGGTCTTCCTGACTGCAGATCCAGAGGTCTATCCACTGAGCCACCAAGATGCTTCTAGTAAGTGACATAATAACTGACAAAATACCTCAGAATGAGAGGCATCATGGTACAGGGAATATTAACAGTCACATTAGGAGAGATCTGGATTCAAATCCCTCCTTGGACACTGAATATATGATCTGAGCAGATCTCTGAATAATTCAATATCCCCAGGAAGAATTTTGTAAGTTACAGAATGGGTGTTAATCTAGGCTGGTAGAGAATGTTTTCTCACCAAGAATTCTCTAAACCAATGAAATCACAGGTACAGATGTGTATGCATGTAGGTATATATGCAGATTTGGTCATCAATGTATATGTGTATGTGTGTGTATGCATGTGTGTGTGTATATATATATATATATATGTTTTCTCACCAAGAATTTTCTAAACCAATGAAATCACAGATGTGTGTGTGTGTATGTGAATAAAGACCTGGTCATCTGTATATCTATATCTATATGTGTGTGTATATAATATGTATATACACACATATTTCCTATGCCCTTTATAGTCATAGAATCATAGGAGATCTTAAGTGCAGCACCATGTTATTTTAACTTTGTATATATGTATACATACAATACAACAGTGCTAGGCACTAAGGAAGAGTGCAATAAGACATAGGTCCTGCACTCAAGAGCTACTGTGATTTTATGATTATGGAGAGCCTTGATTACCACAGAAGTATGAATTCTATCCAATAGGAAATGGGAAGTCAATGACGATTTTTTTTTAGTAGAATAGAGACACTATCTGACTAAATGTACGAAAGATTACAGGAGGGAATTGAATGGAAGTAGGAATGAAAAAAGTAAAAATATCTATTTATAGAAAGCTTTAAGGTTTCTAAAGTTCTTTGTATATAAGTTGCAGGAATAGTAAGGATTTTGCAATGCTCTCTCCCTTTTCTCCTGCCCCAACTCAACACACACACACACACACACACACACACACACACACACACACACACA